>ML279466.1:4252-75409 GCA_005239495.1 Nicotiana undulata
TGTGTGTGTGTGTGTGTGTGTGTGTACGCGTATATAACCCATCTGGTCATAGGTCCAATGTACATGTATGAGAAGTACGTCAATAAAATCTCTTGGAATGTAAGACCACTATTCCTTTGAGTAATATCATGAAGTAAACTTTTTTCAACTTACATATTTTTCTGAGACCCGTGAACAGAAGATGTAATAATAAGACACGTTGGAATTCAAGAACATAGGCACCTCTAATACTTCTATGAATAGAGGCATTTATGGAAGTTGTGCATTTCATTTCGTTTGTATCGTATAGATCATTCCAAAAGGAAAGAAGGGATAGCCTTAACATACCTGAACCGATTCTCTTGACAATCCTTCCAACATATGTTGATTGCGATAAAACATGTAACGACTGTCGCGCCCCCCTTTTTCCTCTCCTTTCGAATCGGTCAAGGTTTTTGACATTATTGGGACAAATCATTCCCTTTTGGGATAAGGGATATGAAGTATTTGAAGAGTCGCCACCTGACGAATTAAGGTACGTTAGGGCACCTATTAAGGGTCACTAATTGTACAACAAGAGATTGGGTAAGGGCTTGAAATTACTTCGAGGGGAAGGTGTTAGGCACCCCTCAAAGTCCACAGTTGTGGTTCCCCGCCAAACAAACATTGTGAATTTAACAAGTAGCAAATGTAAACAAATTAAGGTTTGAAAAAGATTTACAGTCTAAGCATACATATATGATAAAAGTTTTAAATGATTCACAGTCTAAGCACACATACGTAAGGATAGGGGGAGGTTCTAAGTTATTTATCCTATAGGGTCACATCAATGCAATACCCGGTAATCACTCATCGGTGAGGGGCTACACGTGGCATTAGCGCACTGGTCATCATATCCTTTCTACCCTTTGTCCCACCCCTTAGCGATTATTAAGCGAGTTTTATTTTAACGAACTCTAAGCGTGCTGTTACCCGTCCCTTTCTTGTGGTCCTGGAGGAATTTAGGACCTCTAGATATTGGCAGTTCTAGACAAACCCCTAAGGTTTTAAAAGGATAAAATTCTAGGCGACAGGCAAGAACAAATAGGACTTTAACAAATAAATACGAAAAAAGCAGTTAAGAGGCCCAGATTTACCTCCACAGATAATGCACATAGGCAACACGTCTCAAACACAAATAAGAGGCAGTTTTTTTAGACATGATCTTAAACAGGATATCTAAGTGAAGGCTAAAGCACAGAAGTACATGACTCTGTTTTTACAAAGATCAATAACGGGGTCCTAATCAATTGCCTACTGATTCTTAAACTTGTGGGTCTTTAAGCAGTAAACACAATCAAAAACAGTTTTCCATCTTATAGAGGTTGATACCTAAGGCTTTCCTAGGCGTGGAATTGATTAATAATTACCAGAATCATTAGACAATTCAGTAGTTGTTTTACCTAAAAAAAACCATGTTGTTCTACGAATCTGAGAATGCAGAGGCTATTACTAGTTTTATTTTTCTCAAGACAATTATACGTGAGACTCTTTTAGACCTTTTCATGAACCAGTAGTTAAAACTAGGCGTCTTAAATAAAACAGAGTCCTAGAGCATGGTATCTAATATGCGCATATGAATGGTAGAATTGTTAAGGCATAATCACAAAATGCACAAAATTCCTAGGGCATGATTGCCAAATGCAGACAAGGGTTACAGAATTATTAAAACGTGATTTGAGTGCACACATGAACGACAGTTTTTCTTTTTTTATGTTAATGTTATTTATTCTCCTAGGAGCAGGATTTCTAAGTGATAAACATAATACATAGGTGAGATGTTGAAACAATAGACATGAAATCCTAGGGACATGATATCTAGTGCATGTTTGACATGATTTGGATGAATGTAGTGGTCCTAAAACATGGATCCTAATGCAGATAGGAATAATGTAAATCCTAAGACATGCTTTTCTACCCAATGACATTAGCAGAACTATATGGCTACCCACCCCATTTCACTAGCCATCCCCAATATTTGTTTACAATATTTATTACAAACCGGCTGAATAAATTACATAAATAGATTTTTAAAAAAAAGAGAAGTTAAGCTATAGGGATACTGAAGCAGGCCCAAATGTATCGTTAAAATACCAAACTTTCCACAACCTCAAATGCCTAAAGTCTCATAGCCAATCCTCATGTCCGGGTGTGTCGGATTTCCCTAAGGACCTCAAGGATCCCAGGCAGTGCTCATACCCAGATTTCATAACAGGAACTGAGTAAGTACAATGTGGAAGGGCCAGCCCCAGTGTGTCAAAGTTCAGAGGGATCTCACAAGGATCCCAAGGCAGTCACATACTGGAGGGGCAGAATCTAAGGACTTAAGAGTAGAGTGAGAGTGCTTGACATAGTTTTGAAAAAGGTTTTGGTACGAAAAATAGTACTCAAACGGACTTGTTTAAGTAAAGAAGTCTAATAAAAGTAGGAGTTTCTTAGTAGTAAAATAAGTTAAGAAGAACAGTGTACACTTGAGGGATCAAATAGAACAATAGAAGGAACTCAAAGCAAACAGAATCAACAACATGATACACCCAGGGGTGTAGGGGAATGGGGACATATACAACACACAAAGTGGACACATAACAAACATAAGCATGGAAGTCTTTTAGGAGTTCATGGGATTAGGGGGTAGCTAATAATACAAAACATGGCACGGGTATATGAATTTCAGAACTGACAATTGGGACATAGTTACACTAGACAAAATTAAGCATAGAATCAGCCACCCTAGGGTAACAAATTACTTTGCAAAGGAAAGTTCATACTAGAAACCAGACAAACATAAATAAAGCAGAGTCAGGCTGGGACATACTATAAAGGGAATAAACCAGTTCATAAACATGCTGATCCTAAGTTGAATTATGGCAGAACTAATATGCTAAGTGAAAGCATACTAACTGCATGTTGAGAAGTTTCAAAATATCAGTAAATGACAGAAGTAAGAAAACACATAGATGCTTCAAGCTTGGATTTAAATCAGAAACATATCGGTTAAGGCGAGTAAACACAAAATGAAGAGCAGTAGAATGGAATAGCTAGCCTTGGCTTATAGCCGGCTTGTTTAGTAATAATAGCAAGTAACAAGAGAGAGCAGAAAAGCTTTAAGTGTGAGAGAGAGTTGTGAACTAATGTGTTCGTGTGTAGAAGACTGTCTAATGGGAGTAGAAGAGAGCATATATATAGTAGTTTGAAAGCTAGGTAAATAATGCAAGAATTAAATTTTTCAGTAATTATAGAATTCAGAATAAAATCAGCCCAAGTCTCCCTTTAATTAAGGAAGTCATTCAAACGGTAGAGGACAAGAAACAAGTTAAGGAAAGAAATCACATAGCTGGAGTATAAAAATTAAGGAAAGAATTCAAACATTGTATGTATAGAATAAGTAATTAGGGCTAGATACATAGGGTATTAATTAAGGAGGCAATGGTAAGAATCAGTAAATAATATAATAAATAAGGCAAGCAGTACATTAACAGTCGTGAAAATTAAGAAAATAACCAGTAATAGGCATACGAGTATCACACAGGAAATCAGGGATTCAAAAATCAAAGTAGTACTAGTTTTAAGGAAAATATTATAAACTCATGTGAATGAAGAAATAAACCCAAGTACGAACAGAAGGAATCGGAAAATATGAAACCCTAATGGAAATATTAGGGTAAAATCAAATTAGTCGAAGCACAGCCCAAGAGAATCAAACACATAGGCAAATCGAATGAACAGTTTAGCAAGAACGAACTCAGGATCCCAGACTAAAGCCAAAAATGAGGGGTTTTCCACATAACTAGTTAGGTTAAAAGAGAACTTTGTAAAAATCATTTAAACACAATAAGAATCATAGAAAAACACTTAAAATCAGAGAAAATTGTTTTGAATAGAAGTTTCAGAAACCCTAGTTATGAAGATAAAGAGACGATTCGAAAATCAAAAAAGGTTTTCATAGAAAATAGGTAAAATAGCTCAAATATTCTTAGATCTGTTACAGATCGAAATAGCTAAAAGATGAAGTTAGGGTTTTAAGAGAGATAACCCAGAGATAGAGATAGACCGGCTTGGAAAGCGTAGGTCTAACAAGAAAAACAGGAAGATCTTACTCAGTCGAGCCATGGTGGCCTGAGAATGGTGAGAACAAGCCATGGGGTGTGAGTGAACAGCCACTGGTCGCTTGAGGACCTCAAGACAGCAAGAATCCGTTCATGGGGGAGCCGTTGAGGCTGTGAGTGGTGGTGAACCACCATTGTTAACGGCGAGCAAGCAACCGGTGAAGGGGATTAGGGTTAGGTCAGAGGGAGCTTGAGAGAGAATGAGAGGGGTGATGACGGTGAGGATGAGAGAATGAGGGTTTTGGGGGTATAGGTGTTAGGTTAATTAAGGAAAGAACAAATCTAGGCCGTTGATCAAAATTGATCAACGGCCAAGATTTAATCAGCATTGGGTCGGGTAGGATTTAGGGATTGGGCCTAGGTCTTTGTGCTGGCCTAATTAAGTGTTTGGGCTAGTTTAGTAAGGGGTTGGTCGATTAATTTAGGTTAAAATTGAAATAGAAATAGGCTATTTGTTAAATACCCGAGTTAAATTAGTCAAAAAAAAATTATAACATAATTACTAATTATAAAAAATAATTCTATGTATGGAAATAATTTAGAAAATGATTATTTGGTATTCAAAATATAAAGGACTAATTTCTGGTAGAAAATAGTACAAAACTATATGCATGGGCTACAATTGCAAAGTTTTTGCAATTGTAGCCAAAAGTTACCCATTTGGCTATTTATTGGTCTTAATAGGACCATAAATAATAAATTAAATCAAGATATATTTTTTGAAATCATTTGATGCAATTTTGTAACTATTGGGCACTAGCACGATGTTGGCTAGCCATGTTTGGTAACTTCCTCCTTGATTTTCAAGCTCATATTAGGTTAGAACTTCCGAAGTTTTTGCTTTACTGGTGGACACATTGGATTAGTTGGCAACTTGTGAGCCACAATGGATGTACTTAGACCAGTCATGCCATCGTACGTCCATGCGAATATGTCTTCATACTCTTTTCAAGAATTGTGTGTATTTTTCTTTCTGTGACGGTGACAAGTGGATACTGATGCGAGTTTCTTTGACAGTTTCTGAATCTCCCAGGTTGACTACCTTAGTTTCGTCCAGATTAGACTTAGGTCTGTTCCCAAAATCCTCTACTTCTCTGACAATTTCATCGGGTATGACATCCTCTTCTTCTGAATCATTGTCCTTTTGTTGCGTTGCCTCATTGCATGTCACAGTCATTGGTTCATCAAGACATGAAATAGTAATGATGTATAGGTAAAAGTAATGAGAGAAAAACGATAATAATAAATACTTATTCATTAAAACATAAGAGCGATTTTTTGATAGTTTAAACGAATGTTTTTGGAACATTGGGGATTTTATTAAAAAATAGAAAGGCGAAAATGAAATCATTAGCAAAATGGAATAAATAGTGCTTGTTCAGCCTTGCTACCCCGGGACTCGTCGGGCCCTGGATGGTCTAACAGTACAGTTCTTGAGGAATGATCCCTTGCTCACAGCTTTGATGGTAGGGCCTTCCTCCTCCTCCTCCTTAACAACAACACAACAATCCTTATCCTCGTCCTGCAAGAATAGATTCTTCAAGGCTGCTAATACTTCTTCCTCCTCTGATCCCCCTATGATGTTGGCTTGTTGGAAAGTCTGTTCCAAATGCGGTATGGGCTGCTCCAATGGATGGTAAGGACCGCGCCATGGTGGCGACCAATTTTTGTACTCTTGAAAAGTGTACTTGTATCCCAGGCCAAAAGTGGTACCATGGCGTTTTAACTGTATCGACTTAGAGATCCCCTGTAGATTCTTGCCAAGTCCTTTTCCAGGCTCGTACCCGCTCCAGTTCAATATACTCTCGATCTTACTGTCCCACCACTTATCCTTGTCTATTGCATTGACTCGCTCGATGTGGTGATAGGTTTCTCCACCCAACCTTCTTTTACCCTCAACCACCGGGATGGTCTGGCGGTTGTAGATAAGGTTACTTCCATCTCCATGGATGATTACTTCCTGGTGGTTCCACTCAAATTTCACTATTTGATGCAATGTTGATGCTACAGCCCTAGCGGTATGTATCCATGGTCGTCCAAATAACAGGTTGTAAGACGCAGATATATCTAACACCTGAAATTAGAACCTCAAACCAGGTAGGCCCCATTTGTAGACAAAGATTTATTCTCCAATGGTGGACCTCTGTGAACCGTCGAAAGCCTTCCATTCATGGACCCTTCTCTTATCTCGTACAATCCCTTGCCCAATCTTTTGAGTGTTGTCAATGGGCAAATGTTGAGGCTGGATCCTCCATCAATTAGAACCCTGGTAATGAAATAATCCTCACATTGCACAGTGATGTGCAGTGCATTGTTGTGACTTAGCCCTTCAGGTGGTAGTTCATCCTCGTGGAAAGTGATTTTATGACTCTCCAGCACCTGCCCTACCATGTTGGCCATTTCTCTACTGGTGATGTTATTAGGCACATAAGCTTCGTTCAACACTTTCATCAAAACATTCTTGTGTGCTTCTGAATTCTGCAGTAATGACAGGATGGATATTTGAGCTGGAGATTTTTTCAGTTGATCTATTACGGAGTATTCTTTGGATTGCATCTTCTTCCAAAGGTCATCCAGAGCTGTTTCGATGATGGGAGGTATGTTGGAAGCCTTCCTGATAGACTCTGCCAAGTGTTCGAGTGTATAGACCCTATCAGTCCTGTTCATTCCCTATACAACACCAGCTTCTTCTATCTTGACCTTACCTTTCCTTCTTGCTTCAGCTACATAATCCCAAGGTACAACATTAGTGTTGAAATGCGGTGGGTTGACACTGCACTGTAATTGGTGCGGCTACCTTTACTTCAAATGGGACAGATGCCGTGGCAGGTGGCATTATTTCAACCTCAAACGGCACAGGTGCGTCTGCAGATGGTGCCACTTCAAACTTGAATGGGACTGACGCAACTACCTCAATATCTCCTGATGGATGAATCTGGACTATCATGGGATTAAGTGTGACCGGTGGCTTCTTTGGGCCATCACCTTCTTTGATTGACCCGATCGACCCCTCTGGGTCCCATTCTTCCTCTATCTCTATCATGTTGATGCTTCCACCCTTGTGGTCTGGGAGCAGATTGTTGCGGACATTGGGAGTAGCTTCCTTTGCTTGGATGATCTTATTATCAATCAGAGACTGGATCTTATCCTTCAGTGAGCGGCATTCATCAATGGTATGCCCTTTCATGCCGGAATGGTATGCACAGGTTTTATTTGGATTGACCCACTGGATGGATTTTATGAGGTTACAGCAGGGATAGGAATGACATAACCAGTAGCTTTCAGCCTTTCATACAGCCGGTCAATGGGCTCGGCAATAGCGGTATATTGTTTAGGCGGCCTGCGATCAAAGTTGGGTTGAGGTCTTGGGAAAATTTAGCGAGCTGGAGGTTGCTGGTATTGAGAAGGTTGGGAGTTGTATGTATGATGTATAGTGGCTGGTTGGGAATATCTGGGAGATGTGGGTTGGTAAGTAGGTGGAGGTAACTGTTGATATGTTGGTGGAGGTGCTGGCTGATATGTGGGTGGGGGTGCTTGGTATGTGAGTGGGGAGGTTCGGTATACCAATGGGATTTGGGCCCCTGTGCAACCATCATCGTTCCTGCATCTTTCTTCTTGGATATGCCACCAGACTGCAAGGCTTTGTTAGTGGCTTTAGTGCTTCAAAATTAGTAACCATTCCGCTCTTAATCCCTTCTTCAATTCTCTCACCTAGCTTGATGATGTCATAGAATTTGTGGTTTTCAATCACCATCAGCCTCTCATAATATTGTGGGTCTTGTGCCCGGACGAAGAATTTGTTCATTTGCTCCTCGTCTAGGGCAGTCCTGACCTTGGCTGCTTCAGACCTCCAACGAGTGGCATACTCACAAAAGGTTTCAGTGGGCTTCTTCTTAAGATTCTGGATATAAAACACGTCTGGAGAATTTTCCGTGTTGAACCTGAACCGGTCCATAAAATCTGATGCCATGCTCACCCAATTGGACCACTTCTTAGGGTTTTGGCTGATGTACCAAGACAAAGCATCCCCGGTGAGGCTCCTCATAAATAATTTCATCTGAATCTTTTCATCTCTTCCTACTCCAACCAATTTGTCACAATAGGTCCTCAGATGGGCCCTGGGATCACCAGTACCGTCAAACACCTCGAACTTGGGAGGTTTTTAACCCTCCGGTAGTTCAACATCGGGCTGTATGCAAAGATCTTCATAGTTCAACCCTTCAATTCCCTTACCTCCTTCAACGCCATGAACTCGTCTAGTCAGTTTCTTGAGTTCTTCGGCCAAGTTCTTAATAAGCATATCCTTCTCACTGGATTCAGGTGTGTAAGAAATGGGTTGGGTGGAGTGAGGTACAGTCTCCACATAGATGGTATTGTTCTAATGGCCTGGCGCCTGAACATAGAGGTAGTCGTTGGTGGAATTTTGTGGTTCAGGGATGATTGGTGGGATGTTTTTCGGAGTGTGGCAAGTGTTGTGCTGGTATTGTGAAACGGTCTGATTTTTTGGTGGAGTTGTGTGGTAAGTTGTTGGAGGATTTTGCTTTTTTGGGGTATTCTGAGGTGGAGCGGGATCATGAGTGTTCGGGTGATTGATATCTTGAACAGTAAGTGAGAAGGATAGATTTGCCAAGTTCCGTACATGTTCAAGCTCCCCTTGGAGTTTCAACAACCTTTGCTCGAGTTGTGACATAGCATCGTTCTGAACCTGAGTACCTTGACTGTCGGAAGCTTCTGTTCATTCAGTTGGCGCTGTGTTTTCCTTTCTGATATTGCTCAAATCTTCCATTTTGCCTTTGCCTTTAGGTCGACTAGGAGGAGGAGAAGGTGGAGGGCCCCTGGATCTTTCGTGATATGATGATGATGCCAGAATGCACGAACCAACCTTTGGGAAGGGGAATAATCAAAAGAAAATAAAATAAAACAAAAGGTAACCAAGGTAGTGAAGATCATGAGAAAATATTTGCAGTATTTAAACACATATTGCAGGAATGTAAATGCGTGTCCTAATTTTGGGAGCCTTGTTGTGCCCGAGGTAGGCCTAGCGACAAATTGATTTGGAGAACTTAGATGCCAAAATGCCTCATTTCATTAATGTAAAATAGACGAATCCAAAACGACACTAGAACAATAAACAGGAAATAAAGTCACTAATGGCACTCAACCTTATTGCATTGATGAAAGCAAGAAAGGGTAATCCTAGACTACTTGGTCCCAGAAGTACCTTCCCCAGATTCGATATCCTTGATCCCATCGAACAAGTTCCCTAGCTCGCGCAGCCCCAGCAGCAGGTACGCTCTGGCCAGGTGTCCTCCTTCATTCCCCTCGGCTTTCTGACAGTCCTCAACCATCTTGATGATTTTTCCCTCCAGCTCCACTATGCCTCGCTCCAAGTACTCCAGCTTCTTTTTGGAACAGATAGCCATATCTCTCCATTCTTCGATCAACCTTTTGTTGGCCTCGTGTATTTCCCGGTGATCATTTTCAGAATCATGGACCCTTTTGCGTAGCCGGTTGTACTTGACCTGAGTATCGGCATCTTCTTCTATGATTCTATTGCCTCGACTGATTCCTGGCCTCACCGCCCCATATAAGTCGTCTTCCAACCAGGACAGATAAAGTGTTGCACACCCAGCATGGTACCTGTCTGGTTCAATAGTATTCTTTTCCAGGATGATTTTGCAGTGCCACATGTGTTGGGCTTGGCACTTGTAGGGGACGTCGTCATCCTAGAAGTCATCCCTGAAGTGGCTCATTTTATCAACCCTCATCACAACTTGCTTTCTGCCTGCATGTCTCATGACCCGGAGAAGAACATAAGGATATATTCCTCTCAACCCAATCAGTACTAGGTGTGGTGCATCCCTAGACCTGATGATGAATTCGTCTGTCGGGAACCACTCGAACATCCATTGCACCTGCTCCTCAGTTAGGTTATCAAATAATTCTACCCACTCCTTGGTAGTCTCTGGCTAAGCAAATCTGTCTGGAATATATGTCATTCACTTGGAGTAAGCTAAAGCAATGTGGTCATTCCAGGCCCTTCGTGGAAGTTCTTGGCGATACTGGCCCTTTTGAAGATGTTCTAAGAGACATAGTTGCAGCAACAGGTTGCAACCCTCAAAATGCTTAGTTCCTCTTTGACAACGCTCTAAGGCTCGGTAAATATCAGTTATGATCATAGGAACAATGTTGAAGGCTTGCCCATCAATCCCTTCCATCAAGGCCTTGGTTACCATAGCCAACCTAGTGTGAATCCTTTCCTTGTTGGTGGGAAATACTATCAGTCCCAGAAAGCATACAATGAATACGAATACCCTACGGTGTATATGACCCAGAGATGTAATGGCAAACTCATCATTATAGGTACAGTATGATTTCCTGTGACCGTACCTCTCATACAAGTACTCGAAGGGTATTTATGATTGTTTTAGACACTCCAACTCAGCGTTCTTCTTTAACCCCCATCATTTTCAAGAAACCTCTGCCCCTGCAGTTCTCAGGCACCAACAACCCAGGGGTCTCCGAAACTAACCCAGCTAGTTCTCCTATCTCTTCTAACAGCGGTGTCATCTCAATATTCCCAAAGCGGAATACCACTCTTTCACTGCCCCTGTTTGATTGGATGTCCAGAAAAGATGGTAAATTTCCTAGATACTTCTTGATGTGTTTCTTATCACTAGAGGGAAGGTCTTCCCACCAGTTCAGGAGCATTGGAGGGATATTTCTAACCATACTGAATCTGAGGACCTCGTGCCTCATTTTCTGAGAAGACAAAAATAGTTAGGCCCTTACCCCTGCCGGACTCGAATATTTATACACTTACGATTAGCATATTGGCATTTAGTTCTCCAAATAAATGCACAGAACGTGATTGCATCCATTGGGATTATGAGAACCCCGGTGGACTTTTGATAAGACTGTCTTAAGGAGTTATTGCGCGGACGACACATTAACCCGGCTATGTTTGACCATGATACATGCACATTATAACAGAGTAAGGTTTTCTATGGCATTTTAGACCGGTAACCTTGAGCAGACAACTCAAGGGGGAAGGTACGGAACCATCGACTGCACCGCTGATCGACTGGTTTTATCGCAGATAAGCCTTTCTGAATTTAGAGGGTGATATAAATAGGAAGAGCGCAACCACTCATCAAGCGTTGCTATAGGATTTGTATAGGCACGAGTGGAATATGATATTGAGCATGATTATGCAGCAATAAATAAGCAATAAAAGCATGTTGTCATGTATTTGCACATTATGAAGCGGTAAATACAATAGTTATAATTTAAAGCAGTTACAAAGGAAAACAAAGAAACATGTCAGTTTTATTTTTGGAGAAGAATAAAAACTTGAAAGAAATAAACAATTAATTGCACATAAGGGGGAAAGGGAAAGGGTGCACGTATTAACAAAGTAAAGATACAAATTCACAAAGCAGTTTGAAATGGTATAAGCCTAAAGTCCCCAGTAGAGTCGTCATGCTGTCGCACGCCCCTTTTTCCTCTCCTTTCGGATCAGTCGGGTTTTTAACATTATTGGGACAACCCATTCCCTTTTGGGATAAGGGATATGAAAATTTTGAAGAGTCTCCACCTAACGAATTAAGGTGCGTTGGGGCACCTATTAAGGGTCACTAATTGTAATACCAGAGATTGGGTAAGGGCTTGAAATTACTTCGAGGGGAAGGTGTTAGGCACCCCTCAAAGTCCACAACTGTGGTTCCCGGCCAAACAAACTTTGTGAATTAAACAAGTAGAAAATGTTAACAAATTAAGGTTTGAAAAAGATTTACAGTATAAGCATACATATGTGATAAAAGTTTTAAACGATTCACAGTCTAAGCACACATACGTAAAGATAGGGGGAGGTCCTAAGTTATTTATCCTATAGGATCACATCAATGCAGTACCCGATAATCACTCCTCGGTGAGGGGCTACACGTGGCATTAACGCACTGGTCGTCATATCCTTTCTACCCTTTGTCCCACCCCTTAGCGATTATTAAGCGAGTTTTATTTAACGAACTCTAAGCGTGTTGTTACCCGTCCCTTTCTTGTGGTCCTGGAGGGATTTAGGACCTCTAGATATAAGAAGTTCTAGACAAACCCCTAAGGTTTTAAAAGGATAAAATTCTAGGCAACAGGCAAGAACAAATAGGACTTCAACAAATAAATGCGAAAAAAGCAGTTAAGAGGCCCAGATTTACCTCCACAGATAATGCACATAGGTAGCACGTCTCAAACACAAACACGAGGCAGTTTTGTTAGACAATATCTTAAACAGGATATCTAAGTGAAGGCTAAAGCACAGAAGTACATGACACTATTTTTACAAACATCAATAACGGGGTCCTAATCAATTGCCAATTGATTCTTAAACTTGTGGGTCTTTAAGCAGTAAACACAATCAAAAACAGTTTTACAGCTTATAGAGGTTGATACCTAAGGATTTCCTTGGCGTTGAATCGATTAATAATTACCAGAATCATTAGACAATTCAGTAGTTTCTTTACCTAAAAAACATGTTGTTCTACGAATCTGAGAATGCAAAGGCTATTACAAGTTTTATTTTAATCAGGACAATTATACGTGAGACTCTTTTAGACCTTTTCATGAACCAGTAGTTAAAACTAGGTGTCTTAAACAAACAGAGTCCTAGAGCACGGTATCTAATATGCGCATACGAATGGTATAATTGTTAAGACACAATCTCAAAATGCACAGAATTCCTAGGGCATGATTTCCAAATGCAGACAAGGGTTACAGAATTATTAAAACGTGATTTGAGTGCACACATGAACGATAATTTTTCTTTTTTTATGTTAATGTTATTTATTGTCCTAGGAGCAAGATTTCTAAGTGATAAACATAAGACATGGGTGAGATGTTGAAACAGTAGACATGAAATCCTAGGGACATGATATCTAGTGCATGTTTGGCATGATTTGGATGAATGTAGTGGTCCTAAAATATGGATCCTAATGCAGATAGGAATAATCTAAAGCCTAAGACATGCTTTTCTACCCAATTACATTAGCAAAACTATATGGCTACCCACCCCATTTCACTAGCCATCCCCAATATTTGTTTACAATAATTATTACAAACCGGCTGAATAAATTACATAAATAGGTTTAAAAAAAGAGAGAAGAACTTAAGATATAGGGAGACTGAAGCCGGCCCAAATGTATCCTGAAGATACCAAACTTTCCATAACCTCAAATGCCCAAGGTCTCATACCCAATCCTCATGTCCGGTTGTGTCAGAGTTCCCTAAGGACCTCAAGGATCCCGGGTAGTGCTCACACCTAGATTTCATAAAAGAAACTGAGTAAGCGCAGTGTGGAAGGTCTAGCCCCAGTGTGTCAGATGTTCAGAGGGATCTCACATGGATCCCAAGAAAGTCACACACTGGAGGGGCAGAACCTAAAGACTTAAGAGTAGAGTGAGAGTGCTTGACATAGTTTTGAAAAAGGTTTTGGTATGAAAAACAGTACTGAAAAAGACTCTTTTAAGTAAAGAAGTCTTATAAAAGTAGGAGTTGCTTAGTAGTAAAATAAGTTAAGAAGAACAGTGTACACTTAAGGGATCAAACAGAACAATAGAAGGAACTCAAAGCAAACAGAATCAACAAAATGATACACCCAGGGGAATTGGGAATTGGGGAAATATACAACACACAAAGTGGACACATAACAAACATAAGCATGGAAGTATTTTAGGAGTTCATGGGATTAGGGGGTAGCTAATAATACAACTCATGGAACAGTATATGAATTTCAGAACTGACAATTGGGACATAGTTACACTAGACAGAATTAAGCATAGAATCAGCCACCCTAGGGTAACAAATTTCTTTGCAAAGGAAAGTTCATACTAGAAACCAGACAAACATAAATAAAGCAGAGTCAGGCTGGGACATGCTATAAAGGGAATAAACAGGTTCATAAACATGTTGATCCTAAGTTGAATTAAGGCAGAACTAATGTGCTAAGTGAAAACTTACTAACTGCATGTTGAGAAGTTTCAGAATATCAGTAAATGACAGCAGTAAGAAAACACATAGATGTTTGAAGCTTGGATTTAAATCAGAAACATATCGGTTAAGGAGAGTAAATACAAAGTGAAGAGCAGTAGAATGCAATAGCTAGCCTTGGCTTATAGCCGGCTAGTTCAGTAATAATAGCAAGTAACAAGAGAGAGCAGAAAAAATTTAAGTGTGAGAGAGAGTTGTGAACTAATGTGTTCGTGTGTAGCAGACTGTCTAATGAGAGTAGAAGAGAGCATATATATAGTAGTTTGAAAGCTAGGTAAATAATGCAAGAATTAAATTGTTCAGTAATTATTGAATTCAGAATAAAATCAGCCCAAGTCTCCCTTTAATTAAGGAAGTCATTCAAACGGTTGAGGACAAGAAACAAGTTAAGGAAAGAAATCACATAGCTGGAGTATAACAATTAAGGAAAGAATTCAAACATTGTATGTATAGAATAAGTAATTAGGGCTAGATACATAGGGTATTAATTAAGGAGGCAATGGTAAGAATCAGTAAATAATATAATCAATAAGGCAACAGTAAATTAATAGTAGTGAAAATTAAGGAAATAACCAGTAATAGGCATACGAGTATCACACAGGAAATCAGGGATTCAAAAATCAAAGTAGTACTAATTTTAAGGAAAATATTATAAACTCCTGTGAATGAACAAATAAACCCAAGTACGAATAGAAAGAATCGGAAAATATGAAACCCTAATGGACATATTAGGGTAAAATCAAATTAATCGAAGCAGAACCCAGGAGAATCAAACACATAGACAAATCGAATGAACAATTTAGCAAGACGAACTCAGGATTCCAGACTAAAGCCAAAAATGAGGGGTTTTCCACATAACTAGTTAGGTTAAGAGAGAACTTTGTAAAAATCGTTTAAACACAATAAGCATCATAAAATAACACTTAAAATCAGAGAAAATTGTTTTGAATAGAAGTTTCAAAAATCCTAGTTATGAAGATGAAGAGACGCTTCGAAAATCAGAAAAGTGTTTCATAGAAAACAGGTAAAATAGCTCAAATATTCTCAGATCTGTTACAGATCTAAATAGCTAAGAGATGAAATTAGGGTTTTAAGAGAGATAACCCAGAGATAGAGAGGGACCGTCTTGGAAACCGTAGGTCTAACAAGAAAAACAGGAAGATCTTACTCAGTCGAGCCATGGTGGCCTGATAATGGTGAGAACAAGCCATGGGGTGTGAGTGAACATCCACTGGTCCCTTGAGGACCTCGAGACATCCGGTCATGGGGGAGCCGTTGAGGCTGGGAGTGGTGGTGAACCACAATTGTTAACGGCGAGCAAGCAACCAACGAAGGGGATTAGGGTTAGGGCAGAAGGAGCTTGAGAGAGAATGAGAGGGGTGGCGGCGGTGAGGATGAGAGAATGAGGGTTTAGGGGTATAGGTGTTAGGTTAATTAAGGAAAGAACAAATCTAGGTCGTTGATCAAAATTGATCAACAACCAAGATTTAATCAGCATTGGGTCGGGTAGGATTTAGGGATTGGGCCTGGGTCTTTGGGCTGGCCTAATTAAGTGTTTGGGCTGGTTTAGTAAGGGATTGGTTCATTAATTTATGCTAAAATTGAAATAGAAATAAGCTATTTGTTAAATACCTGAGTTGAATTAGTCAAAAATAATTTATAACATAATTACTAATTATAAAAAATGATTCTATGTATGGAAATATTTAGAAAATGATTATTTGGTATTCAAAATATAAAGGACTAATTTTTGGTAGAAAATAGTACAAAATTATATGCATGGGCTATAATTGCAAAGCTATTGCAATTGTAGCCAAAAGGTGTCCATTTGGCTATTTATGGAATAATTTTGGTCTTAATAGGTCCATAAATAATAAATTAAATCAAGAAATATTTTTTAAATTATTTGATGCAATTTTGTAATTATTTATTTGAAATAAAGTACTGGACAAATTTATAAAAATGTAGAAAAATTATGGAAAAATATCAATTGATATTAATGCATGATTTTGAAGGTATATGTGTAATTTTAAAATATTTTGGGAAATATTGGGTATCAACAACGACAGATCGAAGTAGGAAAAAATCCGTATGATATTCTTGAGAAAGATTACACCGTGCTCCCTTAAATTTTAAATTCACGTTGCACTTGTAGGGGTTTATAAGATTTCCCTTGAGAATTCCATCCATTCCAGCAAGCCTAAATATTTCCTTCTTAATTGATATATAACCATCTCTTATCTTTACAAGCACAGAAAGCAAGAGAACAAATTACTAACAAACCTTTAAACTAATAAGAAGTCTAAATGGTCATAAAGTAGTCATATAATCCTTGCTAACGTTACCACTCTCAAAATTTGCCACCTTGTATGTGACTTTAAGAGTCGCCATTCTTTTATGCAAGGCTGCCATGTTGATTGTTATCCATTCCCAACAATTAATCACCAATCATCTTAATTAAGTGTTAATCTCCACTAAAATTAATAATTATCTGATTATTCACATAATTAAGAATTATCTCAAATTACTTATAATACTACTCACTTTTAACACACCTTATACATGTTACTACCATGGTCATGTGGTACCTTATATGACACTAGTCCATGAACAAGGGGTATTATTGCTTGGACCGTATTTTATCCCCAAAATTTTCACACTCCGACGAAAATCGTTTTCTTCGATTCACTTACCCTCTCACTTTCACGAATTTACTTATCACTTGTTTGAAATAGCGTAATGCTTATAATCTCAAACTAATCTCATTCCCGAACTTACGTTGATTAACTTACGATGAAACTTTAACGTATGAACACGTGGGATGTAACATCTCATTTCCGAGATTATATCAATTTACTTATGGCGTACTTCCGCGTACGAAAATATGGGGTGTAACAATTCCTTCATACTTTGGCACATCAGGCATTTTAAACCGCTTCGGGATTAATTCTAGTGCCGCACTTGGCTTGTAAAGCAATTGAGTATCCGGACCTTTCAGCACCGGTGGTGCGCTCGGGATTTGGTCCATGCGGGCATTCATTTCCCTCATAAAATTTAAGAGTTCATTTTTGAAGGGATCGTTTTCGTTATTGAGGCCGGATCTGCTCCCCCGGCCCCATCGGAGCCAACTTTGCCCCTTAGGGTGTTGTTGTCGACCCTCTGCGTTGTTGATTCGCGGGAGCGCCGGGAGGAATCAGATCTCGTCTATTCGCATTATTCGATGCCCCCACAACGCCTGCTTCAACTACATCAAAACCTTATCCTGTCTCGTGAGGTGGCCTAGAATGATCGCATGTTGTTCTTGCAGGACCCTTACCGCGTCAACGACATATTCCTCCTAAGCATCATTGGAAGTTGTCTCCCGAACATATCGAGGATATTGCCTGTCATGCACTGGTGTGGCGTCATTTCCCTCGTTATGGGTGTCAATAATTGAGTCCTCGAAATGAGGATGATCCCCTCGAATCTCGGGATTGTGCATGTTGTTAACACTGTTATCTGTCATTTCTTATGATTTTTTTAAGACAAAATAATCAAAACATGTTAGAAAAAAGGCAAGGATCAATTTAATTGCACGGATATCTAGACCCCACGGTGGGCGTCAAACTGTTTACCCGTAAAACGGTAAAGTTGAATTTATATATGATTTCTAGATAAGTGAATTAATTTGATCCTGAAATAATATGATAATTGGAGAACTATGCAATACTTAGCCTTGATATGGAGACGAAATAGCAGAAACAATAGTTTTGGGAGCAGGACTTCAGGGCACAACAACAATGAAATCAAAAGGCAAGAAGATAAAATTGTATTAAGCTTTGGATAGAGCGTAGTGTAGGTTTGCCAGAAAATTTGTGTCTTTTACAATGATCACTGAACTCACTATTTATAGCTACGCTAAGAGGTCCTAGGATTGTGCCCTTCTTTAATGTCAATTACGAGGGTCATTGATGAAGATGTAGCGGTGGGCATAAATGCTAAATTCCTTGTAACGTGCAATATTCTTAATGTCGTGAAATATTTTCTATTAAATACTACTGAACGAAGAGTATTTATTATATCCTTATGAGCGTTACTCTCCTCGATGACAAACGGAACAATTGTCTTTGGCCCTTCGTCATCTTGGTATGCCCTTTTGGACGATCACATAACATGCATATTTTATCGTATACATAAATAACCATTTGATTCATGTACACATAGTACATATAATTTTCAAATACTTGAAAGAAGTGTTCATCAATGGACTAATTAAGGTATGTGTTGAACATATTTAATTATTTTCACTTCATTAGCAAAAAAAAACTATATATATTTTCACTTCATCAATAAATTTGGACTTGCCATAGGTTAATCTATGGAGAGCTATATATATATTTTCCCGACTTGCTCGGTAAATTACTAGTGAATCATCTATAACGTATAGCTATGCGTGTATATATACTTCAACAAATATGTTTGCAAAAGTCAAAAAGTTTATTTTATAAAGTGTCTCAATATTTAATTAGACGGTGTGTTACATACATCACGACCGCTTTGACTTGGAATTCGTGTCGTGTTGCTTCCATGCAGTGGTGCCACCGATCTAAATACAGCACCGCTTCCCCTTCTTTCTATCTCTATCTTTCTTTTTGTTTTATTATGAAGGAAAGGATAGCTCTAAATCTTTCTGTCCCTGTTGCTCATACTACCATTGTATGTCCTGTAGTAAATTAAGGTTTGAGTGATCCACATAGTTTCACTTGTGTCTGAACAACGCTAAGCTAAAGCCATAATTAAGCCATAAGCCATGTTGGTGGATCTAATTCACAAATTTCTCAACATAGTAGCTCCTCCATTTACCTTCTTCAGCCTGTTGCTTTTCTTACCACCTTTCGAATTTTTCAAGTTCCTCCTCTCAATTTTGGGAACCCTCTTTAGCGAAGATGTTGCTGGAAAGGTCGTCATCATTACTGGCGCTTCCTCCGGCATAGGCGAGGTTATTTTCAAGCATTTTAGTGTTGAATATTCACTACCAAAACATTTTTAGTTAAATTCATAGTTCACGGTCTATTTACTCCTATTATGCGGGCATTATGACACAGGGAAGGGATATTGTTTATTGCCCAAGTGTTTTAGTATGCTACATACTCTTTCTTATTCACATATTGCTAATATACTTATCTATTTTAAGTGATAGCGATACCGAATTTTATTAGGTTGTTGACATTTAATTTAGCAGTATCTTGCCTACGAGTACGCGAAGAGAGGAGCATATTTGACACTTGCAGCCAGAAGAGAGAGGAGTTTGAATGAAGTAGCCGAAAGGGCACGTGAGCTAGGCTCTCCAGATGTTATAACAGTTCATGCTGATGTTTCAAAATCTGATGACTGCAGAAGGATTGTTGACCAAACCATGACTCACTTTGGCCGGTGTAAGATCATTTGATTAATTCCCGTACTAATTAATAAGAGATTTTGAGCATGTACTACTAATTAATTAGAGATTTTGTTTCTTGTGATTTTATGTTTGCAGTGGACCACCTGGTTAACAATGCTGGAGTGCACGCAATTACTCTGTTTGAAGATACCGAAGATGTCACTAATTTAAGATCTGTCATGGTAAAATAGAAACTCAATATTATAATATTTTCCATTTTGGCACTTTTAAACCACAAAATGGTGTGTGTTAGTAAGAAGTTCCATTTTACAAATTCTGTCAATGATTCTGTGACATTCTTTTTACGGGTATTTAATTTCATAAGCTGGACTAGAACAAGAAGAGCTCTGGATCAGCATTTTATAATGCAGGAGCGTGATGATAGAGTTGCTTAGTCGCTAGTTATGTCGTGCCTAATAAATGGGGATATCTCTTATATGCACTGAAATACGTGTAGGGTCGGTTAGTTGCCTTATTTTTGAGATACTGATGTCACATTACCCGATACTATGATAAATTTTGTTGTTTCGGTGTGTAGAAATTAAACTCAAAATTGTGTACTTATCATGGCATTTTGCAGGACATCAACTTCTGGGGTTCTGTTTATATGACCGGATTTGCTATTCCCTATCTTAGATATAGTGGGGGTAGGATCATTGTGCTTTCTTCATCTGCTTCTTGGCTGCCCGCTCCAAGATCAAGCTTTTACAATGTAAGTACCTACTCTATCTGCTTTTATTGTTCCCTTTATTTATGGGAATGGCAATAGTTGATACTGACCCGTGACCATCCCACACCAAATTTAGGCAAGCAAAGCAGCAATATCTCAATTCTTTGAGACATTAAGGATTGAGTTGGGGCAGGACATCAAGATAACTCTGGTAACACCTGGCTTTGTTGAATCTGAACTCACACAAGGCAAATACATTGGTAAGGGTGGCGATGTAGAGGTTGATCAAGGAATGAGGGATGTAAGTTCTCCGCTTTTCTGACCTTTTTGCCTTGTTTCTGAATTTTAGCGTGCGGCAGTTATTAACTAGCTTTACCATGAGTAGTAAATCTTTTTTGGTGAGCTAGACAAAGGTAGTAAAGAACCGTTCTAGTTGGTAATAACATGTGTCAAATGTTGACGGTGTAAAAATGATTTACATGGCGATTAATCAGGGGCGGCTTGTGGCCTAAAGCCAAGTAAGGCGCTTTTTTATATAAAAAATTATTTATTTATTGAAGTCTGTTTTTCTAGCGTTTCTTGGATACAAAGTTATTCATGATATGATTTTCTTGTAGTCGATAACTCCTAATAAGTTTTTCTTAACTATAATATAGCTAACCTTAGACATTGTTGATATTAGGTAAGATTTTATCAATTTAGTTTTGAGAACTTCTTCCCGCTGAGGCGACGGTCACAGGAGTTATTAACATATTCCATAAGCGAAAGAATCACGTTTTTTTATTTGATAGAGTGTACAAGTTAAATTGTTATCTTCGAAAATAAATTAAACAATCAATATTAAATTGATTATTATGCTTTAAGGAACATTTAAGATTAAGGTAATATTTTTTTAAATTTCCATGATCGAGTGATCTTAATTTTTACCGCTAAATAGAAAATTAAAAATATATTCGTATGCTTGGAATTGTTCAAATCTATTTTTACGTGAAAAAAACAGCCTTGTCTACTATGTATGTAGTAATCAACTCCAAAGAATTCTTTGAAGATTTTGAGATTTTATTGTCAATATTCTCATCATATTTTTATATATTAAATGCTTCTTATCAAATTCGAGTTCGATATGCATTTCAAGTACAATTTTCTTGGCAGAAATTATAACGGTTGCTAATCCTTCTTCTTTATAGTACTTGTTAAAAAAGAAGTCTTAACTTTTTCATTTTACATAACCTTTTTTTAAACTTATACATACGTATAATAAAAAAGGGGGCCCCACCTTATGGAAGGGCGATTAATACATGTGATTGGTTAATTACACCACATGTGATTGGTTAATTACACCTTTTAAAGACGGCCTATTATGTGAATATTTATTTATTTAAGTTTTCCTTTTTGCAGCAAGCAATGATCTCGCATGTGTTGCCGTTCCAAATTTTCATAGTTAATTCTTAACAACTGCTATCATGGCCTCAGATTCTCTCTATATACATGTGGATTGGATGATGTTAATTAATCAAATCCATTTAAAACATGAATTAGACTAAATGATAGTAGCAATTTGAACTGAAATTTGACTAGCTAAAGCAATCACATAATATGGGCAGAGCAGGGAGCATGTTTCTTCAGTAACCTGTTGGTTTAATAACTTGTTCGGTTAAGATTAATGTTCCATCATTTGTCTTTTCAAAGAATAATGTTACTCCTTTTCAGCGATGTCTTTGACAAGAAAGTGAATGTTCGAACGTATAGGTACTAATAAGCGCGACTCCGGTGGCGAAGGTCGAATCATGTGCTAAGACAATTGTGAATAGTGCTTGTCGAGGGGAAAGATACGTGACTATACCTGCTTGGTTTAGAGTTAGCTACTTGTGGAAGGTGTTTTGCCCGGAGGTGCTGGAGTGGATGTACAGGTTAATGTATCTGACTGGGCCGGAAACTTCACCCAAGGATGCACTTAGCAAGAAAGTAGCGGATTATACTGGTGCACAAAATGTCTTATACCCGCAGAGTATCAGAAATGCAGATATAAAGACCGACTAATCCAAAGTTATACAAATGCTTGTATTAGCTTCATGAGTGGCGAAGTGTGTGTACATCTATCTGTTTTTCGGACTTTTTAGATCTGTGCTGGTTGTTGTGTAGCTATAAATAAAAGGATGTTTCAGTTTGTTGCAAAGAGTGGTTCGGTTTTTTATAAATCATGTTGCCACTTATCAGGATGTCTCTAGACAATAGAAACGTAACCTTAATGCATCCTTTTTCTGCTGTGGTCCTTCTAGCTTCTTGGGAAGTCAAAACCTGTTGTCAGTTAGTACTAATTTGAAGAAACTCTCGTCTAATTCATTATTTATTATTGAATTGCTGTATCAATAAATGAGAACTCCCTACAACTGTTACCCATTATGTGGAAACAATTAGAGAAGGACTACCCATCTTGGTATTGAATCTACATCTACAATATATTAAAAGTAGGAACATCATATTCTAGAAGTCAAATTACCAAATTAATCATTTATTATTTATTAAATTATCCTTTTATTTAACTTAAATACCCAAATATTCTTTTATTATTATTAGCCGAAATACACCGTATAAAAAATATTAAAACACGCATCACTTAAGCAGAACGCCCTATATCAGACGCCACCCTACGAACAGACCAGCACACGGACACTTTTTTGAAGTAGAGTTGCCACCATTTATCCTCTTTAAATATTAAAAAAATTCATGGCACTTTTTCTCTGACCCTGTTAAAGTTTCAACAGGTTTGTCTCCTTTTTAAAAATCATTTTTTGTTTAATTCTCAACTTAGTTTCAGATACATGTTTCGAAATTGATACTTCAGTGCAGTGGCGAAACTAGGAATTTATTGAAGGGTATTCAGAGGTGAAAAAAATTCCGACAAAGGGTGTTCAATATGTATTATATAACTCTAAAATATAATATTTATCTATATGCACAGCATAATTTTTTGACAAAGGGTGGTCAGCCATGTGGCTTCGCCACTTTTAGAGCCACACAAGAGGAGAGTGATTTGTGTGGTGTCCAATTTTCGCTCGCACAAATTATAAAAGGTCTGATTTATCAATGTGTTCCTTATACTACTGTTGCGGAAATAGTAAATGCAGAAAGCAAAGAATACAAGGATTTTTACGGGAAAAACTCCCGACTCCAAAAGTGAAAAAACTACGACTTACTACCAAGTAGGATTTTCTCCAAACACTTCACTACAACTCTGAGCCAACAACAAAGTTTACAAATCCTTGCAGACCTAAGGATTAACTCTAACCCTTATAGCAACCAACCACAAGCTGTTGCGACTGCTTCAAGTTAAACTCTAACTTGAACAATACAACTCGAATTTACAACCTCTTGCAAACCTAAGGATTAACTCTAACCCTTATAGCAACACGCCACAGGATATTTCGACTACGTCAAGTTAACTCTAACTTGAATAATACTACTCAGGTACCTTGTACAACTTGCTTTTAAGAAAGCTGATAGGTACAACTCAAAACGCCTACTACATGTGACGACCCAAATTTCCAACCTTAGGGATCATGATGGCGCCTAACACCACACTCGCTAGGCAAGCCAATGTTAGAATTTGAGTAGCTAATTTCCGTTGATTATCTTATTAAGCATCAATAAATAAATCTAAAGTAAACTTAATTTAAATGATTTTCAAAGATAAAATAATAAACAATTGAATAAAATCGAACCACGAACAATTATATAAATAGATCTAGAACTATCACAACGTCTGGTGTCACAATTCACGAACTACTAAAGAATACTACAAATAATGGGCTGAAAGAAATAGGGTAATTGTTCTCAATATGATAAAACATCGTTTATGAAAATAGGAGAAGACTCTCGGGATCTGCGAACGCCGACAGATATTCCTCGTGTCTCCGAATAAATAAATAGCCGCTCTAAATATCTCCACTGCTGGTCGGTACCTGGATCTGCACAAAAGAGTGCAGAGTGTAGTATCAGTACAACCGACCCCATGTACTGAGTAAGTGTCGAGCCTAACCGCAACGAAGTAGTGATGAGGCTACGGTGGGGCATTAACAACATATAACCTGTGACAATACTATATACAATAACGCAATAAAATAATTCCACACGACAAGAAAAGAAAAAAAAATATAACTGAGACAATAAATATAATGCAAGAAGAAAATCCAAATGAATAATTAAGTACTAGACAACAATGAAATAACTCAGCCGTCTTAGCCTCAGCTATAACCAACTCTCAAATAATTTTCAAGTTTTCAACTTTAACTTTAAATAAAAGTAGTGCTAAAATATGAAAAATAGTAATATAAAGTAGTAAGTTTTCAAATCTTTGTTTTTCTTTGAAAATCAGTAAAAATACAAATGTCCTCCCTTATCGCTTTTTGTTGCGGCATGCAATCCGCTCCCACCTGTCCACCCTTATTGCTCCTCCCTAAATATATCACCATTATTGCTCCTGTTGCGGCGTGTAACCCGATCCCACCTGTCCACCCTTATCACTCCTTGTTGCGGCACGCAACCCGCTCTCACCAGACATATCATATCAATTTATTCATAAATTTCACAATTCAGGTCAAGCCTTTCACAATACTTTTATTTCCACAATTTCAAACAGAAAACTGTATAGCTCGTAAGCTTTAACCAATATCATTTCACAATAAAATCAACCAGAATATATGTAAACACCGTAACACTGTCAACCCAGCTCAGTCTTTATGTACCATGATACAATCAAAAGAACAGCCAACACTTTTAATACACTTGCCACAACAATTGGCAACAATCAATTGAAACCAAACAACCACGTAAACCTCAACAATCATAAAACAGTTTAATTGCATTCCTCATCACTTCCTCAATATTATCAACAATGGAACCAACAGGAACATATACATTATATATATATATATATATATATATATAAAATTTGTAAAAACAACGCCAAACCGCTCAACCGTTTGTACCACAAGGAATCCAGCTAAAACAACCATTACTCCTTCCAAAATAACTACAACAATATCTAACAATAAAATAACAAGACCAAGTAGTCATAGAAACAATAATGGACATAAAACAATTAAGACAAGAATCAATTAAGTTGGGAACGTGAAAGGGATCATGCTTAGCAGGAAAATTGGGTGGTGCATAGATACTCGTCACCTTACCTATACACCACGCCCATGCATTTCACATAGCAAACAAGTGATGATTCCTATTCCCTCAAGTCAAAGTTAGACCAAACACTTACCTCAATTTCGCAAGCAATTCACTGCTCTAGCACTGCTTTTTCTTTAGAATTTGCTTCTAATCCGCTCGAATCTAATCACAATTTGTTCAATGTTATCAATCATATCCTAAAGGAATCATCTTTATTGAAAAGCAATGGTTTTCCTAATTTTTCCTATTCAATTTCAAAAATCGACCCCGGACCCGCTTGGTCTAAACTCGAGGTTCGGACCAAAACTCGTTTACCCAATCTCCCCCGAGCACGGATATACAATTGGTATTGGAATCCGACCTCAATTCGAGGTCCAATTTCCCAAAATTTGAAATTTCTAAGTTCTACCCAAAAACCAAATTTTTACCATGAAAACTCTAGATTTTTGGTTGAAATCATTGTTAAAAGTTGTTAGGAATTGAAAGAAATTAGTTAGATATCACTTACCAATGATCTAGAGAAGTTTGGGTCTTTGGAAAATCGCTTATGGACGTTTAGGGTTTGAGAAAATTGAAAAATGGGTGAAAATCCCGTCTAAAATCTTACTTAACAGGTTGCAGAAGTCGCATTTGTGACCCAGGGTTCGCATTTGCAACCCTCGCAAAAGCGAAGAAATACTTCGCAATTGCGAACAAGAGGAAGCTGGGAAAAAGTCGCATTTGCGACAAAAAGTTCGCATTTGCGAACTGGGCACACCAGAAAACCAGCATTGTTTTTCCGGCACGAAAATGAGCACAACTTCCTCATACGATGTTCAAATTCGATGATTCTTTTTCCTATGGCTCCGTAGTTACGATACGGATATAATGGTTCAATAAAAACTGAATGTGGAGCTCATTTGCCTAATGTGGTATCATTTATGCTTGAAGAAATATAAAAAACAAGCACAACATAGCCTAAACTTATCTGAAACTCACTCAAGCCCTGGGGGCTCCAAACCAAACATGCAGGCAAGTACAAAAACATCATACGGACTTGCTCGTGCAATCAAATCATCAAAATGACATCAAAATCCACAAATTTAACCTCAAAACTCATGGTTTTCCCAAGAACACTCAAACTTCACAGATAGGACTTACATAACATAACAAACGTGTTCCGGGCTCCGGAACCAAAATACGGGCCCGATATCATATATTTCACGTATTATTTCATTTCTTTATTTCTTGAATTAACCAGCAGAACAAATTTCTTCAAAAATTATTTTCTAAGGCTTGGGATCTCGGAATTCATTTTCGGGCATATGCCCAAGTCCGATATTTTACTACGGACCTCCCGGGATCGTCGGAACACAGATCCAGGTCCGTTTACTGAAAATGTTGACCAAAGTCAACTATAATCAAATTTTGACTCTAGAAATTACTATTTCTCATATTTTAACATATAAGCTTTCCGCTTTCACGCCCGGACTGCGCACGCAAATTGAGGTATTTTAAATTAGTCTTTTTATAGATAATAAGCCTAGAATTTTGTCTAAATTCTTAAAATGACCCTTTGGGTCATCACAATCTTCACCTCTAAAACAAACGCTCGTCCTCAAACGGACATAGAAGATTACCTGAATTAGCGAACAAGTGTGATATTTACTCTGCATGTCCGACTCGGACTCCCAAGTGGTTGCCTCTACGACTGGCCTTTTTACTGCACTCGGACAGAAGGATAACTCTTAGATCTCAACTGACGAGCCTACCGGTCTAAATGGCTACCGACTCCTCCTCATAAGTCAAGTCCTTGTCCAATTGGACATAGCTGAAATCTAACACGTGGGATGGGTCATCATGATGTTCCCGGAGCATAGACACGTGGAATACCAGATGAACTGCGGATAACCCTGGAGGCAATGCAAGCCTATAACTACCTCCCCCACTCTATCAAAAACGGCCCGATATACCTAGTGCTCAACTTACCCTTCTTCCCAAATCTCATAACACCCTTCATGGGCGACACACGAAGCAATACTCTCTCTCCAACCATGAATGCCACATCACGAACCTTACGATCGGCATAACTCTTTTTCCTAGACTGAGCTGCACGAAGTCCCTCCTGAATAATCTTGACCTTATCTAAGGCCTCCTGAACTAAGTCTGTACCCAATAACTGAGCCTCTCCCGGATCAAACCATCCAGCTGGCGATCTGCACCGCCTACCATATAACGCCTCATAAGGAGCCATCTGAATGCTCGACTGATAGCTATTATTATAAGCAAACTTTGCTAACGGCAAGACCTGATCCCATGAACCTCCAAAGTCAATAACACAAGTGCGGAGCATATCTTCCAATATCTGAAGGGTACGCTCGGACTGCCCGTCAGTCTGAGGGTGAAATGTTGTACTCAACTCTACTCGGGTACCCAACTCACGTTGAACTACTCTCCAAAAGTGCAAAGTTAACATGCGTACCCCGATCAGAAATGATAGACACGGGAACCCCATGAAGGCGAACTATCTCCCGAATATGTAACTCAGCCAACCGCTCTGAAGTATAAGTACTTGCCACAGGAATGAAGTGTGCTGATTTAGTCAGCCTATTCATAATAACCCAAATTGCGTCAAATTTCCTCTGAGTCCGTGGGAGTCCAACAACGAAGTCCATAGTGATACGCTCCCACTTCCACTCAGGAATCTCTATCTGCTGAAGCAAACCACCAGGTCCCTGATGTTCATGCTTTACCTGCTGACTATTTAAGCAACGAGCCACATACGCCACAATGTCCTTTTTCATCCTTCTCCACCAATAATGCGGTCTCAAATCTTGGTACATTTTAGCTGCCCCTGGGTGAATAGAATACTTAGAACTGTGAGCCTCCTCAAGGATCAACTCACGAAGGTCATCAACATTAGGCACACATAACCGACCCTGCATCCTCAAAACACCATCATCTCCAACTGTAACCTGCTTGGCATCACCGTGCCGAACTGTGTCCCTAAGGACCGCCAAATGTGGGTCATCATCTTGTCGATCCCGAATACGCTCAATTAGGGAAGACCGAGCGACTGTACAAGCTAGAACACTGCTGGGGGAAATATCCAACCTCACGAACTGATTAGCCAACGTCTGAATGTCTGAAGCTAACGGTCTCTCACCAACTGGAATATACGCAAGGCTGCCCATACTCACCGCCTCTATTTTCTTAATAGTTGTTCATAGCCATTTACGGAATTATCAAACAACTTCATGTTAACAATAATCTCCTTTCAAACCTTCACAATACTGATAACGAGATGCGATTCATGAAGACCTCGTAATTATATACCCGAATTAACGTGTCTCATTTAACGCCACATGGGAGGCACATACCTCGTAGACAAAGCTCGATAATTATAACACGAATTTGGTAAATTATGCACAGTTAATTAATTAATTAATTTATTTATTTAATTATTATTGGTATTACTTTTATTATTATTTATTCATTTATTAATATTATTATCATTATTTTCTTTATACATAAATTGTTGAATCAGCCTAACAGGCATGACTCCCTACCAGTACTATAACAAAATTTTATTTCACAAGGGAGAATTTAAACACAAGAATCTTCCATCACAAGGACCTCGTCCTTACATAACTTCCATCGCGGCTCGTAGCCCGATTTAAACATCTCAAATCATATTACAATGCGAAGATCTCGTCCTCAATTCTGAACACAAGCAACATGCGCATCGTGCCAATCGAAACATTCCATTTCCTTCTTTCAAAATATTTTTCTGTTAAACAAAATTACAACACGTAACGATGGACATAGCTATCCCCATAGAATTTCTCAATAAAAGCATTCATAGAAGTAGATTTTCTAGTTACGAAGCTCACCCGAGAGTAGAGCATATTAGAAGAATTTTATTAGTTACGCATAACCGTATTAATTTCAGAAAATCATCACTTTATACTAATTAGATATTGTTCTTGTAATGACACCATTTAATGTAACGACCTCAGCCATACCATAGAAAATATACCAACAGGCTGGGTCTCCACCTCTAGGAATCTGACCTCCACTTTCGACATTCCGAACCAATTTTCCCTAGACGGTCATGTAGTTGAGTTGTAACTACAATGGGGCACGTAGACTAAGTGCACTGATGAAATATGACTCTCTCAAGTCTAGGACGGTTTCTACCACTAGTCTCAATAAAGTATCAACTTGCCCTGAGTCGCATAAAAATTTTACAATCATAATTGAGTCCTTTAATGAGCCTGTGGACTTTCTCTCTGGCTATATGAATCGAAGTAGGGGTATGGAAGGCTAACTTATCAAACCTGATGGCATGTTCTGACATCGTCATGGTGACCCGACACAATCGTTCAAACCCTAAGCGCCACGCAAAAAATGGAATGTTCGAGAAACAAACTCTTTCAAAAGCATTATGAGAACTGAGTCAAATAGTTGATGTTGCACTGGATGGTCGTCCTCTTAGTAGGCTTGCCTCAACCACCAGCGACCAATCTCTCCTTCACCATGATGACTCAGCATCGCTGAGCTACCCCACTTATTCATGTACCCTTCATTATTCCTTAGGGTAACTCTTGTCCTTACTGATGCACAATGACCCCAAAGGTAGAGCTCTATACAGATAAACCTTGGCACGAACCATATAGTCTAGAAGCTTGTCAACCACTGTACTCCCTCTAGAGCACCCCAAAAGCTGCAACCATGACTTCCACGCTGAGTAGACCTTCTGTAGATTTAAAGTTATCTATATAACTCCTTTGGTACTGAGGTATATGGTTATTAAAGAGGCAGACATATCGCAAGTCCCAACTTTATCTCTTGCCAAATCTCAGGCCTTATACATTTCAATCCAAAACTGATATAACACATGACCCTACAATCTATTCCTTCACAGTGGACTTCCCCACTTGGCCCAAAGTCATAGGTCACAATGCTTGATAATCCACAATGTTAAACTTCACAGCTCATCTAAATCAACCCCGTTGCTTTCAACTATTCCCTTGTTATGCAGTACTGGAGTAGCTATAAGTCCTTCTGGGATATGGGCTAGTCCAACATGTATCGACTGAGCTAGAACCTCCACATCTTGATCCATTTGAGACTGTACAATAGGTGTTGATGTTCGAGCTTTAGACTGAGCTCTGCTTTTGCCTCTTCCCCTAATAGTAGCTGTCATTGGAGATTCATCTCTTATCCGGTTGTAAAAGTTTTGCATGTTGTCGAGATTTGTGAGAGGACAAAAATATACAAGTTCAATCATTAATGGTAAAATAAATTCGCACGATAGAGTACAATAGAAGAAAAATTGTTCCTAACTTCATAGCCTCTGAGAGATAAGTACAGACGTCTCCGTACCCATCCTTCAGACTCTACCAAGTTTGTTCGTGAATTGTGAGACCTAAGCAACCTAGTGCTCTGATACCAACTTGTCACGACCCAAATTCTCAACCTTAGAGATCGTGATGGCGCCTAACACCACACTCGCTAGGCAAGCCAATGTTAGAATTCGAGTAGCTAATTTCCTTTGATTATCTTCTTAAGCATCAATAAACAAATCTAAAGTAAACTTAATTTAAATGATTTCCAAAGATAAAAAATAAACAATTGAATAAAATCGAACCACAAATAATTATATAAATAGATCTAGAACTACCCTAGCATCTGGTGTCACAATTCACGAACTACTAAAGAATACTACAAATAATGGGCTGAAAGAAATAGGGTAATTGTTCTAAATATGATAAATCAACGTTTATGAAAATAGGAGAAGACTCTCGGGATCTGCGAACGCTGGCAGATATTCCTCGTGTCTCCGAATAAATGAATAGTCGCTCTAAATATCTCCACTGCTAGTCGGTACTTAGATCTGCACAAAAGAGTGAAGAGTGTAGTATCAGTACAATCGACCACATGTACTGAGTAAGTGCCGAGCCTAACCTCAACGAAGTAGTGACGAGGCTACGGCGGGGCATTAACAACATATAACCTGTGACTATAATATATACAATAATGCAATAAAATAATTCTACACGACAAGAAAAAAAATATAACTAAGACAATAAATATAATGCAAGAAGGAAATCTAAATGAATAATTAAGTACTGCAACAACAATGAAATAACCCATCCGCCTTTTCCAGACCTCAGCTATAACCAACTCTCATATAATTTCCAAGTTTCCAACTTTAACTTTAAATAAAAGTAGTGCCAAAATATGAAAAATAGTAATATAAAATAGTAAGTTTTCAAATCTTTGTTTTTCTTTGAAAATCAGTAAAAATATAAATGTCATCCCTTATCGCTCCTTGTTGCAGCGTGCAACCCGCTCCCACCTGTCCACCCTTATTGCTCCTCCCTAAATATACCACCCTTATTGCTCCTATTGCGGCGTGCAACCCGATCCCACATGTCCACCCTTAGCACTCTTTGTTGCGGCGCAACCCGGTCTCACCAGACATATCATATCAATTTATTCATAAATTTCACAATTCAGGCGAAGCCTTTCACAATACTTTTATTTCCACAATTTCAAACAGAAAACCGTATAGCTCGTAAGCTTTAACCAATATTATTTCACAATAAAACCAACCAGAATATATGTAAACACCGTAACGCTGTCAACCAAGCTCAATCTTTATGTACCATGATACAATCAAAAGAACATCCAACACTTTTAATACACTTGCCACAACAATTGGCTACAATTAATTGAAACCAAACAACCACGTAAACCTCAACAATCATAAAACAGTTAAACTGCATTACTCATCACTTCCTCAATATTATCAACAATGGAACCAACAGGAACATATATATATATATATATATGTTCCTGTTGGTTCCATTGTTGATAATATTGAGGAAGTGATGAGTAATGCAGTTTAACTGTTTTATGATTGTTGAGGTTTACGTGGTTGTTTGGTTTCAATTAATTGTAGCCAATTGTTGTGGCAAGTGTATTAAAAGTGTTGGATGTTCTTTTGATTGTATCATGGTACATAAAGATTGAGCTTGGTTGACAGCGTTACGGTGTTTACATATATTCTGGTTGGTTTTATTGTGAAATAATATTGGTTAAAGCTTACGAGCTATACGGTTTTCTGTTTGAAATTGTGGAAATAAAAGTATTGTGAAAGGCNCCACAAGTAATTCAGCTAAAATAACCAATACTCCTTCCAAAATAACTACAACAATATCTAATAATAAAATAATAAGACCAAATAGTCATAGAAACAATAATGGACATAGAACAATTCAGACAAGAATCAATTAAGTTGGGAATGTGAAAGGGATCATGCTTAGCAGGCAAATTGGGTGGTGCATAGATACTCATCACCTCACCTATACACCACACCCATGCAGTTCACATAGCAAACAAGTGGGGATTCCTATTCCCTCAAGTCAAAGTTAGACCAAACTCTTACCTCAATTTTGTAAGCAATTCACTGCTCTAGCACTGCTTTTCCTTTAGAATTTGCTTCTAATCCGCTCGAATCTAATCACAATTTGTTCAATGTTATCAATCATAGCCTAAAGGATCATCTTTATTGAAAAGCAATGGTTTTCCTAAGTTTTCCTATTTAATTCCAAAAATCGACCCCAGACCCGCTTGGTTTAAACTTGAGATTCGGACCAAAACCCGTTTACCCAATCTTCCCCGAGCATGGATATACAATTGGTATTGGAATCCGGCCTCAATTCGAGGTCCAATTTCCCAAAATTTGAAATTCCTAAGTTCTACCCAAAAATCAAATTTTTACCATGAAAACTCTAGATTTTTGGTTGAAATCTGATGGGTTAGTATTTTGTTTTGCTGATCTAACGAACTTTTATGTAAAAAACCAGATAAAGGACCTGATGCGCAACCAGAGGGAAGCATAAAGACAAGGGAAACAATATGGGGTCCTGGTACTTTATCTGGTTAAGTTAGACTCTATACCTAGTCATCAATTTTAGAAATTTGTCATCATCAAAAAGGGGGAAATTGATGGGTTAGTGTTATGTTTTGATGATCTAACAAACTTTCTGTGAAGAACCAGATAAAGGACCTGATGCATGTCCGACATAATCATTCAGCATGAACTCAAAGAAGTCTGGGCAGTATACTCTTGGATCCACAAGAAACAGTTTAGGGACCTGATCCCTTGACCTTCCCCTGACAGAAGTACGAGTCAACTTTACAGTTGGAAAGCAATGGCAGAAAGTGACTGCCTGCACAGTGCACGAAGAAATCTGGGCAGTGTACTGTTGAACTCATAAGGAACAACAGAGGGACCTGGTCCCTTGACGGACTCACAGACGAAAGTACAGGTCAACTCTACAGCTGTGACAGAAAAGTGACTGCCTACAACTATACACACTACAGTGCAGTAACAGTGCAACAGTCACTTCCCATTGGTTGTGAAGTGTACTCTCAAGATATGGTACATCCTTATTGGAATGTGGTAAGGTCTTTAATATCTTGGTTGAAGAAAAACAATATATTCACTTGGGTATCTACTACCATCTTCATAGCATTGAAGATCTTCTCCATTGTTGAAGACTCAAGTGTGTCAATAACAAGAAGACAGCTCCACTACGGACTAGTTCTACAATGAGTATATATGTGTCCTTAGTTGAGTTGTAATCTTGTGTTTTGTTCTTCATTGTAACTCATATCTTGCTTTCTTAGAAGTTTTGTTTTAGGAAACTCAAAATCATAAACCATCCGTGTTTGTGTTGTGACTAGTGTAGTCATAAGTTAAAGTCTTTGTAACTAGTGAGTTACAAAGTGGCTTGTAATAAGTGTATTACAAGTTAGTGTGTTGAAATCTTTGTAACTAGTGAGTAACAAAGTGGCTTGTAATAAGTGTATTACAAGTTAGTGTGTTGAAGTCTTTGTAAGAGAGTCATTACAAAGTGGCTTGTAATAGTTGAGATTACAAGTTAGTGAAGTTGAAATCCTACCAGTGTAGGTCGTGGTTTTTGTCCCCTTGAGTTGGGATTTTTCCACGTAAAAATTCTGCGTCTCTTCTACTTGCAGTCTCTGTGTAATTGAGGGAACTGGTAGAGGACCAGGTCCCTTGCTGTTTGTCTTTACAGTCTGTTGCTTACGGTAGGAACTGATAGAGAACCGGGTTCTATATACAGTTTGGTGGACGCTTAGTTTCTATCAAAATCATTGTTAAAAGGTTTTAGGAATTGAAAGAAATTAGTTAGAGATCACTTACCAATGATCTGGAGAAGTTTGAGTCTTTGAAAAATTGCCTATGGAGGTTTAGGGTTTGAAAAATAGGTGAAAATCCCGTCTAAAATAAGCTTAACAGGTTGCAGAAGTCGAATTTGCGACCCAGGGTTCGCATTTGCGACCCAGGGTTCGCATTTGCGACCCTCGCAAAAGCGAAGAAATACTTCGCAATTGCGAACAAGAGGAAGATGGGAAAAAGTCGCATTTGCGACCAAAAGTTCGCATTTCCGAACTGGGCACACCAGAAAACCAACACTGTTTTCCCGACACAAAAATGAGCATAACTTCCTCATACGATGTCCAAATTTGATGATTCTTTTTTCTATGGCTCCGTAATTACCATACGAATCTAAAGGTTCAATAATACCTGAATTTCGAGCTCATTTTCTTAATGTGGTATCATTTATGCTTGAAGAAACAACGATGAAACATCAAAAACAAGCACAACATAGCCTAAATTTATCCGAAACTCACTCAAGCCCTCGGGCTTCAAAACCAAACATGCACGCAAGTCCAAAAATATCATACGGACTTGTTCGTGCAATCAAATCATCAAAATCACATCAAAATCTACAAATTTAACCTCAAAACTCATGGTTTTCTCAAGAACAATCAAAGTTTTCTAACTTTTCAACCGGATGTCCGAATTACATCAAATCAACTCCGATTCTCATGAAAATTCACAGATAGGACTTACATAACATAAAAAACTTGTTCCAGGCTTCGGAACCAAAATACGGGTCCGATATCATATATTTCACGTATTAATTTATTTCTTTATTTCTTGAATTAACCAGCAGAATAATTTTCTTCAAAAATTATTTTCTAAGGCTTGGGACATATGAATTCATTTCCAGACATATGCCCAAGTCCCATATTTTACTACGGACCTCCCAGAATTGTTGGAACACAGATCCGGGTCCATTTACTCAAAATGTTGACCAAAGTCAACTACAATCAAATTTTGAAGCTTTCTGGTTTCATGCCCGGACTGCGCATGCAAATCGAGGTTTTTTAAATTAGTATTTTTATGGCTAATAAGCCTAGAATTGGGTCTAAATTCTTAAAATGACCCTATGGGTCATCACACGACACTTTGAACTAGAAATATAAAAAGACACATAAAACTCTTTATGGAGATGGTTCTACAATCTGGTGTTCAGGATCGCACTCTTAAAACTCACAGGAACTGCTCACAAAATGCCTTGATATTTTGCTCTCAATTCTTGCTTAACTTCATTATGTGTGCATCACCTGTAAAAGAGAAGACAATTGATACATATAGAGTTAGTAAATACGGATTAACTAGAACTCTAATGCTTTACTCTTCCTTGGTGGAAGAGTTCTAGTTATCTTCAACTTCTAACTCTTTCCTTATCTTGGATATAATTCTCTTCAAGTAAGGAGTCTTGCTCCTTATCAAATATGCAACATTTTCGTTCAGGGAATATCAGATATAACCACTTATACTTATCTCTTTCACGTGCATGCCTTTTGCTTGATTTTGTCTGTCACCTGTGTACATTGTCCATAGACGTGGTTCATGCATGTGTTCCTTTGTCAATCATCAAAATCAAAACTGCTCAGGTCAACAAATTCCCCCTTTTTGATGATGACAAACTTTGTGCTTTTCAAAAGCATGGACCATTTTAGCTAAGCTCAACATCAATCACAATGTTAGAACGCTTTCCATTTAAATTCAAAAATCATCAAGGACTAGGTTCATTAGGTTATATACATCACAATCCAAAGCAAAAGCACGCCTTATCTCCCCACTTTTGGCATCATCGAGAAGTTGCATAATTAAATTAAGTAACCAGATTTTAGTAGATATCACTCATGGCCATTGGGGCTACTTCAAATACAGTCAGGGATCCAATTTTTTCTTTATCAATCCACGGATATTAGCCATCTAGGAAATATCAACAAACAATTAGAGCACAGACAGTGAATTTCATTGATTGATAAGATCCTATCACAAAGCATAGGAAGAAATAAAAGCATAGAACCATGAACAAAAAATAGAGAAATATCACTTGGGTCACTGGTTACAATTGGGCTTGGATGAATTTAGGACTGGGAAGGACCATGTTCTTAATTCTTGGCTTGAAGCTGTTTTAGCATATCTTGATGAATATCATCATTCTTCTCCTTTTACTTTGCATGCTCACACTTGAGATAGTCTATCTCAGCCTTTACTTCAGCCAACCTAGTCTTGAATTGTTCAATTTCAACATCCTTAACCATTTTTCCATCATTTAAGCCTTCTTGCTCCTTTTGGTAGACGTAGTTGTTTTAGTCACAATTGAACCCTCTGCCTACAACCTTTCTTTCTTGATAATTCTTTTGAGAAGTCTTTCTATTTTAGCACTAGGTGTGGGTACTTTCAACATCTTTATCTTCATCCTCATGAACCAGGTTCATCTCCGCAATCTGGACTACTCCACTTAGCTTACCAGTTTTTGTTCTTTCGAAATAACTTTTTAGCTCTCTCAGCTAAGGCCCCTTTACATTGGCCTTACTCTGCTTCTTTTGGATCCTTGTAGTTCTTCCTCTTGTGAGGAGTTGCTACATTGATAGAAGGAGCAACGTTTCTCTTAGTGTTACCCATGCCCTTTACTAGAGTCTTTCTAACTTTTCTATTCTACTTTGGATTATAACTACCTGACACCTATTGCACCAGACCATGAAGGGGCTCTTGTCTATTTTTAGAAAAAGAACGAACTTGTTTAATAAACCATTTCTTTAACCTGTCCAGCCCCTCTGTTGCACTTCTATCACATGAATAATCATCTTTGTGATTCTATCCCCATACTTTCATATATAGTCTCCTCATTATCGTTAATTTGTTCACTCTATACAATCATTACCCAGTTTCTTTAGTCAACCCAACAATAGTGGATGAAAGAGCTTCAACCAGTCTTTATTCTCATTTTCCCCTCACATCTATTTCAACACCCTCGCTCTCTTTTTATTTTTATTTTTCATTTTTACCACCAATGTATTCAATAACAACATTTCCCTTTTCAATACCAGCCATAGACTGAACCAAAACAAACTGATTCTCAAGATTTTTTTGCAATTTCAGAACCAAACTCAATGGTCGGAAACTTAGAGGTTACTTGTTCAGTTTCAGAAGAAACTGGTTTTTCCCCTTCAGTTGGAGACCAGATCATCAGAATTTTGTGGTTCTTCTGCTCGATTGGCTTGTAGCCTCCCATTAAAATTCTTGGCTTGTTCTTTGCTTGCTACTATTGTCGTGCAATCATTTTGATATGCTTTTTTCTTGGGGGTTTGGGTGGTTGAAAATGTGGGTGAAGGTTCTTTGAATGGTGAGGAATGGTTTTCATAGGGAAAGGTTAAGTGTATACAACACCTTTTTTATGTCTAGAACTCTAATCACATTAGAATTTTCAGTTTAAAAAGACGTTAGACTCTTCCCCAAATATTTCGACAATTATGGCGAGTGGGACTCTTGTTGAAACTGGTTCATATGTAAATAATTGGTTCAAAAGTAGTTTGGGTCAAAGTGAGACCCTTTTCAGTTTATGATCCATATGCAGTTATTTCAAATTATGCGGAGTGTAGAATGCATACCTTATAAGCTCTATGAACCAAGTTCTTCACTGAAAGTTCTCTTGTGTAAGACTAATGTTTTCCAAGAAAATAAGGATAATATCATTAGACATCAGTGAGACATTTTAGTACATGGCACAAGAGTATACTAATAAAAGTATGAGAATGAACAATATCTAATCTAATTATTTACAAAATTCACAAATTATCTAACCAATCATTGAGTTAGAACTGGTTCCTCCTAGGTGAACTTAATCATCCCCAATTCAAATATGTTCCTTGCAAAGTGATCTCTACTTAGAACGTTTGTGAAGATGTCAGCTATTTGCTTGTCAATAGCACAAAATTTTACAGTGATCAAACCCTTTTCATAGTTGTCCCTCAAAAAGAGATGCCTAACATCTATGTGCTTAGTTCTCTTGTGATGAACCGGGTTCTTGGCCATACTAATTGCACTAGTGTTATCACAAAAGATGGGGATACAACCAACATCAATTCCAAAATCCATTAATTATTGTTTGATCCACAACAATTGAGCACAACATAAGGTGGCAACAACATACTCCGCTTCAACAATAGATAAGGTCACAAAATTTTGCTTTTTGGTGGCCCAAGATACAAGACATGAGCCAAGAAAGTGTGTCATACCCGAGGTGCTCTTTCTATCCAAAAGAAAGTCAGCATCAACATATCCCACTAGGTTGAAATTACTACCTTTTCGATGCCATAAACAAAAATCTCGCACAAAGGCCTACACTGAAAACAATGTCAGGTCTGCTAGCAGTGAGATATAACAAAGATCCAATCATTCCCCTATAAAACTTCTGATCAATAGTTGAACCAAGTTTACCTACATCCAATTTTTGTAGTTGTTGCAATAGGAGTGCCAATTTCTTTGGAATCTTCCATTTTGAACCTTTTTACCAACTCTTTTACATACTTCTACTAATGGATCATAGTTTTTGAATTTTGTTTAATCTGTTAGCCTAAAAAAAAAGTTAAGCGCACTCATCATACTCATTTCAAATTCGTTCCCATTAGTTTAGCAAATTCTTTACTTAACTTATTAGTAGTTTCTCCAAAGATTATATCATCAACGTATATCTGAACTACCAAGAGATCTTTACCTTTTTATTTCAAGATAATATTTCATACCATGCTCTTGTAGCCTGCTTGAGCCCATAAAGTGCCTTGTCAAGCTTGAACACATGATCAAGAAATTCCTTGCTTTCAAAACCTAGAGGTTGCTTAACAAACACTTCTTCCTTTAGATAGCCATTGAGGAAGGCACTCTTGACATCCATCTAATGGAGAGTGAATTCTATGTAGACAGCAAAGGCTATGAGGAGTCTAATTGCTTCCAATTGTGAAACAGCAGCAAAGGCTCATCATAGTTTATGCTCTCTTCTTGACTTATCCTTGAACCACCAATCTTGACATGTTCCTTGTAACTGTTCCATCTTCATCAAGTTTGATTCTGAAGACCCATTTTGTGCCAATTGATGATATGTCCCTGGGTCTTGGTACCATATGCCAAACTTGACTTCTCTCAAATTGGTTGAGTTCATCTTGCATTACATTTATCCAGTCTGCATCCTGTAAAGCCCCAGCAACATTTTTAGGTTCAATAAGAGATAAAAAGGTATCAAAAGCACAAAGATTCTTCAAAGAAGAGGTTTTGATTCTAGATGTTGGATTAGTAATTATGTTCTCAATAGGATGAGAACTTTGATACTTGTATGGTTTCACAACCGACTAATTTCCCCTAGATGTTTCTTCAATGTTGTGTTCTTGAGGAACAGTTCATGGACAGGTTCTCTAAAGGTTTGAGCATCAGTTCCTCTTTGTTCAGTTTCCCCAGTCAGGTTGCCCTAGGTTGAAGAACCTGTTCCATCACATGTTCATTCCTCTGGTGCAACTTCAATCTGGGTTGTGGTTTCATTTGAGTTTCTTACCAACACAATTGTTTCATCTTCATGTTCCTGCATCTCGGAAAGAATGTTAGTTTCATAAAAAACACATGTAAACTTTCTTCTATACACATAGTTCTTTTGTTATAAATCTTATAAGCTTTATTATGTGAAGAATATCCGGAGAATACTCCATCATCACTTCTGGGATCAAACTTACCTAGGGAGTCTTTACCATTATGTGCACAAAGCACTTGCATCCAAATACCCTAAGACGAGATATATTTGGCTTTCTCCCTTTAAGTAACTCTTAGGGAGTCTTCTCAACAAGACGTTTAGTCATGCACATATTTATGATGTAGCATGCAGTGTTCACAACTTCTGCCCAGAAACTATGGGGCTGTTTACTAGACAGAAGCACAGTCCTAGCCATTTTTTCTAATGTCCTATTCTTTCTTTCAACTACTTCATTCTGTTGTGGAGTCCTAGGAGCAGAAAAAATATGATATATGCCATGCTCATCACAAAATTCAGCAAATTTAGCATTTTCAAATTCAGTACCTGTGAGCACGTGATTTTTCACCTACCATATACTCCTACTATATTCAATAAAATAAATTAATTTTACAAATTTTTGTTGAATTTTAGTGTTAATTGTGAATTATTTTTGCATTGCATATTCATAATTCGTCTTTTAAATTATTAAAAATTGCATAATTAAGCGCATCATTATTATCAAGGAATTAAATTTATTACTTGTAATTAATTGAATTAAATAACGAACGAATGATGATTATTTGATGCAATGTAGTTTTGATAACTAATTGCTAAAATTAATCATTTTTATCTAACAAATTATGGATTTAATTAGGAGTATTAAATTAATTATTTTACTCTTAATTAATTCATCAATTAGTTCATAATTAGACAAAACAAGTCAAAATTAGTTATTACATTTTTAAAAGGTAATTAGAATTAGTTAATTAAATTAATTAATTAACTAATCTAAAGTATTAAGATTGGACTTGGGCTAGCTTGCCGAGGCCCAAAACTCATCTCCCTAAAACTCAAATAACCCATCCCAACTAATCACCCCCCCCCCCCTGTCACGACCCAAAATCTATAGGTCGTGATGGCGTCGGACACCATTGTCAGGCAAGCCACCCCTCCATAAGTTAAAATACTTTCTTGTTTAACATTTTCGAAATCGTAGCCTTTTTCTGCATTTCATAATCGAAATGAATAAATTTTCGTGAATTAAACACGACAGGAATCAATTTAGTTTAACAAGATAAATCTCATCACATCCCCAGAACCCGGTGACACAAGTACATGAGCAACTTCTAAAAACTTATACAATTATACAACGCTTGTCCGAGGAACAAATTGGACAAAAACTATAAAGATAAAATGTAAATACATAAAAGGGGGACTCTGCCAGTTGCGGAATGCCTCCGGATGGATGCAACCCAAATAAGTCTCCAAGTCAATCAATGTACTATAAAGGTACCTGTGCAACAAAATGCACAATAAGTGTAGTATGAGTACATAAACATATATGTACCCAGTGAGTATCCCGTCTAATCTCGCAGAAGTAGTGACGAGAGGTTGACTTGAAACTCACTAAGGTCCAACAATATAAGTAGGACAAAATATGATGAAAGCTGTCACGACCCGAAATCCCACCTTCAAGTCGTGACTGCGTATAACGTTGAACCTGCTAGACCAGCCAACGTGTGCAGTTGAACTAACATGATAACACCGAATTAACAAAATTAACCAAAAATAGTTTACAAATTTTAACAGCGGAAATAGATAAAAACAGGACTAAGTGATAAAAACAATTACAATACGTGTAACCATCCCCGAATCTGGAGTCACTAACTCACGAACATACTAAAAGATCACTACAAACAAGGGGCTGAACAATAACTGTATACAACCGTCTTTGGAAATAAATGAAAAGACAGAAAAGAAGAAAAAGGGATAGAGGAGACGTCAAGGCCCACGAACGTCTGCGGGTCTACCTTGCAATCTCCGAGGTGGACTGAAGGATACTCCCTCTAACGATGTCCACTGGGTCCGACTGCGGGATCTGCACAACATAAAGAAGTGCAGGTGTAGCATCAGTACAACCGACCCCATGTACTGAGTAAGTGCCGAGCCTAACCTCGGCCGAAGTAGTGACGAGGCTATACTTGACAACATAATCTAATTGTACAGTTCTACAAGATATAACACAGACAAACATAGGGATAGACAGGATAAGCATGGGATACGGGAGCAATTAATGGGGGTGACAAGTGAGAGATAAGAACAATTAATTAACACATAGGAGAAAGAAAAAGAGCAAATTAACAAGAATGCTAACGTAACAAGTATAAATACGAATAATGTATGTAATGGCACGACATCACCCTTCGTGCTTTTACTCTCTTCCTCACAATGCGATGCATGATATAAGGTAATATAAATCATGGCACGACATCACCCTTCGTGCTTTTACTCGCTTCCTCACAATGCAATGTATAATGTAAGGCAATATAGATCATGGAACGGCATCAACCTTCGTGATTTTAATCAATGTGAATCATGGCACGACATCAACCTTCGTGCATTTAATCAATGTGAATCATGGCACGGCATCAACCTTCGTGCTTTTACTCTCTTCCTCACTATGCATTTTATGATGTAATCAATGTAAATCATGGAACGACATCACCCTTCGTGCTTTACACTCTTCCTCACCAAAAAAATGACAAATATCAAATGGCAAGGAATGTAGCATAGTAGAAATACACGTCATAATCACCCAACACGGGGAAAATATCAGTCAATGTTGTAACAATTGCCCGGCAAGGGTCTCTGCTATAACCAATCCTTTCAATTATATCTCTTAACTAATTGGGTCCTCAATCGAACCATCATATCACAAGTTTATCAACAAGGATTTTCAACAAACAATCAACTTCCAAGTAGAAACAATTTCATAATACAATGAATATGGAAGTAATAACAAGAATNACAATTCAAGCCTCTAATACCGCCTTTCCTTTTGAATTCAACTCCGAAACAACAATATCTAGACATAATTAACTTATTAACATCAATAATGACTCATTAATACAATCCTATAGCCTAAATATACAATTCCTAGCATTCTTCCAAAAATACCAAAATTTGACCCCGGGCCCGCTTGGTCCAAACATGAGGCTCGGACCAAAACCCGATTACCCATACCCCCGCGAGTTCAAATATATAATTTATTTTAAAATCCGACCCCAAATTGAGGTTGAATTACCCAAAATTCCATGAACCCTAACTCTACCCAAAACCCCTAATTTCTACTTTGATTTTAGGATTTTAGGTCTAGATTCTAGTGTTTGATTAATGAAAATAAGAGGAAATGATATTAAAAACACTTACCTATGGAGCTATAGAGGAAAAGTTCTTCAAAAATTACTTAGGTGGGTTGGGGAAGAAGAAGAGTTGTGAAAAATGGGAGAAATCCCGAAATGATTCTATTTTGGGACCTAAAAATCGACTGGGCAAAATTACTCTCCGCGTTCGCGGGCCCCGGGCTGCTTTTGCGGAGGTTTAGAAGCTTTGCCCTATGCGTTCGCGATTGAGGGGTTGCGTTCGCATAGGGTAAATGACCCCCAGCCCTCCCCTGGACACTGACCCTGTGTGTTTGCGCTCTATGTGATGCGTTCGCATAGGGTCCTAACCCTGAGCCTCCGCGTTCGCACCTTGGAGGGTGCGTTCGCATAGCCTAAGTCACCCCTACCCTCCATGTTCGCACCACACTGGGTGCGTTCGCATAACACAATTTACCCAGCTCCCCCAGACCCCACTTTTACTCTATGCGTTCACATCCCCTTGGATGCGTTCGCATAGAGTAAATACCTGGACACCAGCAAATTGAAGAAAAACCAGATTGTTCATGCATTTTACACCCCGTTAACTACCCGAAACTCACCAGAGCCCTCGGGCCTCAAAACCAAAAGTGCACACGACTCCCAAATCATCCTACGGACTTATTCATGTATTTAAATCACCAAAATATCATCAAAATCAAAGAATTAAACTCCAAAATTCATAGAAATTCCTTAAAACCTCATAAAGCTTAATTATTCCGATTTAGATCCGAAACATGTCATTTCAAGTCCGTTTTACACCAAATTTCTCAGATAGCTCACATAACATATATTAAACATGTTCCGAGATCCGGAATCATAATACGGGCCCGGTAACACAGTTTTCATATAAATATTCATTTTCAAAAACCTTTATATATATCAGAAAACAATTTTCTTTCAAAAATCATTTCTCGGGCTTGGGACCTCGAAATTTGATTCCGGGCATATACCCAAGTCCCATATTTTCCTACAGACCCTCCGGGACTGTCAAATCACGGGTCCGAGTCCATTTACCAAAATTTTTGACCAAAGTCAACTTTAATCAATTAATTATTAGAAATTTCATTTTTCATCAAGTTTTCACATAAAAGCTTCCCGGCTACCTGCCCGGGCTGCGCACGCATATCGAGGTGAGATTAACGGAGGCTTTCGGGGCCTCGGGACACAGATTTAGCTAAATGTATACATGATGACCTTTTGGGTCATCACAATCTCCACCTTTAAAACAAACGTTCGTCCTCGAACGGACATAGAAAAGTACCTAAGTCTGAGAAAAGATGGGGATAACGGTTCCGCATATCGGAATCGGACTCCCAAGTAGCTGCCTCGGCAGACTGACCTCTCCACTGAACACGAACCGCAGGATAACTCTTCGATCTCAACTGACGAACCTGCCTAGCTAATATGGCTACTGGCTCCTCCTCATAAGTCAGATCCTTGTCCAACTGGACACCGCTGAAGTCAAGAACATGAGATGGATCTGCAATGTACCTCCGGAGCATAGATACATGAAACACTGGATGCACGGCTGATAAATGCGGTGGTAAGGCAAGTATGTAGGCCACCTCTCCTACCTTATCCAAAATTTCAAATGGACCAATGTACCTAGGGCTCAACTTGCCCTTCTTCCCGAACCTCATCACGCCCTTCATAGGCGACACTCTAAGAAACACCTGATCTCCCGTCATGAAAGCCAAATCTCAAACTATGCGATCCGCATAACTCTTTTGCCTGGACTGAGCTGAACGAAGTCTATCCTGAATAATCTTCACCTTTTCCAAGGCATCCTGGACTAACTCAGAACCTAATAACCTAGCCTCTCCCGGTTCAAACCATCCAACTGGAGACCGACACCGTCTACCATACAACGCCTCATACAGAGCCATCTGGATGCTCGACTGATAACTGTTGTTGTAGGCAAACTCTGCTAAGGGCAAGAACTGATCCCATGATCCACCGAAGTCGATGACACACGCTCGCAACATATCCTCTAAAATCTGAATAGTACGCTCGGACTGTTCGTCCGTCTGAGGATGAAATGTTGTGCTCAACTCAATATGTGTGCCCAACTCTCACTGAAATACTCTCAAGAAATGGGAGGTAAACTGAGTACCTCGGTCCGATATAATGGATAGGGGCACATCATGCAATCTGACAATCTCTCTCATATAGATCTTTGCCAACTTTTCCGCTGAGTACGAAACCGACACAGGAATGAAGTGTGCTGACTTGGTCAGTCTATCCACAACAACCCATACTGCATCAACCATCCTCTGAGTCCGTGGAAGCCCAACTACAAAATCCATCGTGATATGCTCCCACTTCCACTCGGGAAGCTGAATCTGCTGCATTAAACCACCGGGTCTCTGGTGCTCATACTTAACTTGCTGACAATTTAAGCACCGAGCTACATAAGCTACAATATCCTTCTTCATCCTATGCCACCAATAATGCTGCCGCAAGTCCTGGTACATCTTTGCGGCGCCCGGATGAATGGAATACCGAGAACTATGGGCCTCCTGTAGTATCAACTCACTAATGCCATCCACATCGGGTACACAAATACGACCTTGCATCCTCAAAATTCCCTCAGCATCAACCGTGACCTGCTTGGCACGTCCGTGCCGAACCGTATCTCTAAGAGCACATAAATAACGATCATCATACTGCCTGGCATGAATACGATCATACAATGAAGAACGAGCGACGGTATGCGCCAAAACACTGCCACCCTCAGAAACCTCCAACCTCACAAATCGGTTGGCTAATGCCTGAACATCCAAAGCAAGAGGTCGCTCTCCAATTGATAAATAGGCAAGACTACCCATGCTAACTGACTTCCGGCTCAAAGCATCGGCCACCACATTGGCCTTCCCCGGATGATAGAGAATAGTAATATCATAATCCTTCACGAACTCTAACCACCTTCTCTACCTCATGTTCAACTCCTTTTGCTTAAACAAGTATTGCAAACCCTTGTGATCAGTGAATACCTCACACGGTACCCCATACAAATAGTGCCTCCAAATCTTCAAGGCATGAACAATAGCTGCAAGCTCCAATTCATGAACTGGATAATTCTTCTCGTGTAACTTCAACTGACGAGATGCATAGGCTATGACCTTGCCATCCTGCATCAATACCGCACTGATCCCAACCCGTGACACATCACAATACACGGTATACGGACCTGAACCTGTGGGCAATACCAACACTGGTGCTGTGGTCAATGCTGTCTTGAGCTTCTGAAAGCTCGCCTCACACTCCTCGGACTATCTGAACTGAACACCTTTCTGTGTCAACTTGGTCATCGGGGCTTCTATAGATGAAAACCCCTCCACGAACCAGCGATAATAGCCTGCTAGGCCTAAGAAGCTCCGAATCTCTGTGGTTGAAGTGGGCCTAGGCCAATCTCTAACCGCTGAAACCTTCTTCGGATCCACTTGAATGCCCTCTGCCGACACAACGTGGCCAAGGAATGCCACAGAACTCAACCAGAACTCGCACTTAGAAAACTTGGCGTACAACTGCCGATCTCTCAGAGTCTGGAGAACAACCCGAAGAAGTTGCTCATGCTCCTCTCGACTACGGGAATAAATCAAGATATCATCTATAAACACGATCACGAATGAGTCCAAATAAGTCCTGAATACCCGATTCATCAACTCCATAAAAGCAGCGAGGGCATTAGTCAACCCAAATGACATAACCAAAAACTCATAATGCCCATAACGAGTGCGAAAAGCCGTCTTAGGCACATCAGACGCCCTGATCCTCAACTGATGGTAACTAGATCTCAAGTCTATCTTAGAGAACACTGAAGCACCTTGAAGCTGATCAAATAAGTCATCAATCCTCGGCAAAGGATACTTGTTCTTAATAGTAACCTTATTCAACTGCCGGTAGTCAATACACATCCTCATCGAGCCATCTTCCTTCTTGACAAAACAACACTAAGGAACCCCAAGGAGAAACACTAGGCCTAATGAAGCCTTTATCCAATAAATCCTGCAATTGCTCTGTCATGACCCAAAACCTATGGGTTGTGATGGCGCCGGATACCACTGTCAGGCAAGCCAAACCCTTAATCAGTTGAAATACCTTCCTGTTTAACAATTTCAAAATCGTTGCCTTTATTGCATTTCATAATCAAATAAATAAATTTTTTGTAAATTAAACACGACAGGAAATTCATTTAATTCAATAAAACAAGACTCAACACATCCCTAGAACCCGGTGACAAAAGTACATGAGCAATTTCTAAGGATTTATACAATTATACAACGCTTGTTCGAAAAAAAAATTCGACAAAGGCAATAAATATAAAATGTAAGTACACAAAAGGGAGACTCCGGCAGCAGTGGAACGCCTCTAGATGAATGCAGCCCGTATAAGTCTCCACATCAATCACTGTACTATAAAGGTACCTGTGCAACAAAATGCACATAAAGTGTAGTATGAGTACATATACATATATGTACCCAGTGAGTATCCCGTCTAATCTCGAAGAAGTAGTGACGAGAGGTCGACTCGATACTCACTAAGGTCCAACAGTGATAATAGTAGACAGGATATAAGGAAAACAGTAAGCATGTAAGACAAATAAACATCGAAATGCATCAATATGAGGTATCCAAATAACGGTGGAAATCAAGCAAGTCCTGTATCCGCCTTGGCATACAACCCGATCCCAAAGTGAAATCACTCTCATCACTCCGCGATGGCGTACGACCCGATCCCATAATGAAATCACCCTCATCACTCCGCCGTGGCGTACGGCCCGATCCCATAATGAAATCACTCTCATCACTCCGCCGTGGCGTACGGCCCGATCCCATAATGAAATCACTCTCATCACTCCGCCGTGGCGTACGGCCTGATCCCATAATAAAATCACTCTCATCACTCCGCCGTGGCGTACGGCCCGGTCCCATAGTGTAAAACAAGAACAATGATAACGAGTCAAGTATCGCTATCCTTTAGATGAAACATTACCAATCACAACAGAAGCACAGAGCATATTTACATCATGACAGGGGAAAACAATGAACATGTTGTGGCCTAACTACCCGGACAAAACAATAATAGCCACTACGTACGGACTCTCGTCACTTGGTGCGTACGTAGCCCCCAAACAAGTACACATAGCATTTGAAGTTACCTAGGGGGACAATTCCCTCTTACAAGGTTAGAAAGGAGACTCACCTCGCTCCGAAGATCCATACCCGGCTTCCAAGACTCTATGATGACTCTAATGGATGCACAACGCTCCAAAACTACCCAAATGATGATAAACCAATGAAAATATACTCAACCGTTTGCTAAAAATTCAGATTATTTAATTTCCCAACTACGCTCAGTGAAATGACCAAAATGCCCTCAGGCCCACGTGCCCGGATTCCAAAATTTCTTGAAGATAAGCTCTACCCATAGCTTTGCTAGTGCAAATATACAATTTACTCAAATATTCATACTCAATTCGTGGCTAAAATCCATTTTACCAAATTTCTAGGTTTTCTTCAAAATTCTCAATTTTCCCTCAAATTTTCATGTTAAATCCGTGTAATAATCTTGTATTTAACTTGGAAATAAGTAGAAATATCTTACCTCTTGATGCTTGATGAAAATCACCCTTTGGAATCCTCCAAAATCGCCCCAACCAAGTGAAAGAATTGATGAAATGGCCAAAATCCCATTTTTTAAACATTCTGCCCAGGTATTTACTAAGTGCGATCGCGGAGTACAATTTTCCAGCCCAAAATTTGCTCTTCGCGATCGCAGAAAGAGCTTCGCGATCGCGGAGGACAAATGCGCAGCCTCCCGGACAGCCTCCAGTAGAATAGTCATAACCTTTTGCAAAAAGCTCCAAATGACAAATGGTTTAATGTTCTGAAAACTAGACTTCAAGATCTATAACTTAAATTTGTTGGTCATCTCCAAAATCCTTATAGATTTCGAGATATAAGATTCTAAAGTCAGTCCTATGCAACACAAATTTCTTCTTCATCTTCCCGGATACCCTGTAGTGTAACAGCCATATATATTTGTAAACAAATCCAAATCATGAATGGTTTAATTTTCAGAAAACTAGACACAAAGGGATACAACTTTCATTTTATACCATCTCAAAATTCCTTATAGATTGTGAGATATGAGCCTCCGAAGTCGAGTCAGAGCAGCAGAACATTTCTTCTATGCGATCGCACAAGCATGTCTGCGATCGCACATGCCTTTTTCCAGCTCCCTCCAAATCGTTCTCCGCGATCGCACCACTGAGGCCGCGATCTCACAGACCAAAAATCACCCCTCCCATTTTCTCCTCCGCGATCGCACTACAAGGGATGCGATCGCACAACACACCAGAAACATCAGATGACAGCAGCAACAAAGTAGAGAAAAATGGCCCGAAACCACCCCGAAACACACCCGAGACCCCCCGGGACCCCGTCCAATCATTCGACTCAGAACCACAACATCCCACAAACCTTTTTGAATCTTCACATCACATCAAACAACGCCAAAATCACGAATCGCACTAAAATTTAACTTTATGAACTTTGAAAATTCCAACTTTCACATCCGATGACGAAACCTATCAAATCACGTCTGATTGACCTCAAATTTTGCACACAAGTCATATTCGACATTACGGACCTGCTCCAACTTCCGAAATCGCATTCTGACCCCGGTATCAAAATTTCCTCTTCCGGTCGAATTTCTCAATAACCTTCAAATTTCTAACTTTAACCAAATAGCTTCAAAATATCCTACGGACATCCGAATTCACTTCCAATCGCGCTCCCAACTCCAGAATCACCATACGAAGCTATTCCTAGACTCGGAATCCCGAACGGACATCTATAACACTGAGATGCCTTACAACCCAAATTTATGAAATCCTTCCAAGATGCTGTCTTCCATAATATACGCCGAAACACTCCCGGTCATCCAAAACCCGATCCGGACATACGCCCAAGTCCGAAATCATTATACGAACCTGCTGGAACCTTCAGATCCTTATTCCGAGGTCGTTTACTCAAAATTCCAATCTTACTCAATTTCTTCAACTTAAGGCTTCTAAAATGAATATTTTCCTTTCAATTCAACTCCGATCTTCCTGAATTTCAATTCCGACCATATGCACAAGTCAATATACCTGAAATGAAGTTGTTCATGACTTCCAACTGCTGAACGGCGCGCTAGAGCTCATAACGACCAGTCGGGTCGTTACATTCTCCCCCACTTAAACAGACGTTCATCCTCGAACGTGCCAAGAACCTCTATTGAGACACCTAAAATTACTGCCCAACACCTCGTGCACCTGCCCGTATTGCCACAACCCGGTTGACCAAATGAGCTTGATAAAGATCTGAGGATAACCTCTTTTATTCATACCGCAACTCCCGAACTCAATTCTAACACTGAGAATTCTCTGCCAGGCCTGTTCCTAATAATACGAACATCACATTAACTACCACACAAGGCACCAGGACACAATTGCGTACCTTAGCTGAATTAACACCATACACTGCATAGTCCATCTTCTGACCCAAATGACGCTCCTTGAACCTCAATAGCCAAGATTCTACGAATCTGATGCTCTCAATTCACTTTATAAGGTATAGACAAACATCCTGTTGTAATGCTGACGACACCACTACCACGGAGGAGATGTGCAGAAAATTCATAACCATCTACAGAGTTAACCACACGTTGAAATCTTTTCTCTTGACTTAGATCATCATCTCATTACTAACCGAATATTGGTATTTGTTCTTTAATATACTTCCCCAAATCGTATTGCACTGATCCCTGATACAATAGTCTCGTCCCACCCAGTATGAACCGCTCAGATAACCGATCACCCCAAACACGGCCAGAAGCTTCACTCATGATGCCGCCATGCACCAATAGACCATAATTCGAACACGACACATAAGGACAATAACATCAGGAAGGGACTACTCGCCTCACGCTATAAATGTGAACTTTTCTGAGAAAATAGGAAGTAACACACAAGAAAATAATTATAGGAGTCTTGCTCCACATCATACTGTTGCGGCGCGCAACCTGATCCAAATAACATACCCGTGGCGGCGTGCCACCCGATCCCATCATATGATTTTTACATAAGGAAATATATATAGCGTCGAATTGCTCACAATTTACAAGATACTGAATATCGGTCACCTGCACGCTAAGTGCATAATACCATTCTGGGGAGACTGATAGATCCATATGCTAAAAAACTCCAGCACGACTGAGGTGCGATATATAATCTGAATCTCGGGAGACATCCTGCTCACATAACCTCGTCACTACGCGGAACCTCAACACATAAGAAATTATCAAGCCGTTTCACAACTTACACGGCACAATCACAATATGACATGAATTTGATAAAGACGGGACAACACCTGATATCCCAATACCCCTCCTTGAGAAGTGCCATACTGAAATGAACACCTCTGACTCGCATGAAGCCTAAAATCTTGTTTAAATCCATTCACTCACTTCAAGCCGATTCTGCTAGCATTGAACTAGGCTGATAGCCTTACCTGGGTCCAAACAACCCGCTTCCTTTTTCTTATACACACGAGGACAGCCATCATAGCTGATATAAACACCCCACAATCCACAACCAACTGAGCCGAATGCCTTCCAGGCATAAATTCTCAATTAAGCAATATTACACTCCTTTATACTTGGTCTAATTCTTCAACCAATCAGGTAACTACATGCCACACTTATGCAATCTTCCCGCGGCCATGCTCCCACGGCCTTCCAAACAAGGTAACAAGTATGCACATCCATACCACCGACCACCCTAAGGCTGTAAAACAATTAAAGGACCCGTAACCAGGATACAAAGCCTCTTTCACCAAACACCGAACTCAGATGACACTGAAGACAATATCAGTTTATTCTAATCATTTAAATCCTTTTTTTTCTTGCTCCTTCGAGCATCATGACATCCTTGTTAACACTGAACCTCAAATCTCGATTCTTACGTCCAGTTACATACTGCTAACTGCACCTAACATGCCAATATGAAATAGTGCGAGAATTCCATCATAACTCCTGAACCAATATTAGGGTGAACACTCCATCAGATAGAGCCTTTACTTACCTCAATTCCTGAGAACCAAAATAACACACAAGTGAGCTCTCACAATCACAATACATGCAAATTCTTAAGTAGTGGTCTGAACCGCCATAACCCTTCCGGGACTCGCCTACACCTGATAGTCCATATCACTTGAATGCTTCCAATTGAAATCTATTACGATGGCCAACGGGCCCCACAGATACCTGCACAGACCATACACAGACTCAAGCATGCCGAAGGAATTGATCACTGTCGTACTTGTGCCATTTCAACCATGGATAACCAATATGTCTTCTTTTAATCATCTTTAGTTGCCTCAAAGGTAATAGTAACTTCCTTCAACTCATAACAACTCAACCCTCACTCATCTCGAGTGACCTTGATTCACAAGACCATGCTGCCTAAATTCCGCAACCCGTCTCACAACCTCTTGATAATCTTTCTACAACCCGGAGTCTATTTCTATCACTCCTTTGATATTATCCAGTGTGCTGAAATAACATAGAACACTCTTACCATCTTCCTTCCTCTTAGAGATTATACTGCAGAAGCTCGATTCTTAATTATACCGCTGCCTGAAACCCTTAAACACCGCATTCTCTAACTTTCGAATTCATTAGGAACACTACTAAGAGTCACCCACTCTGACTGGCCTCGAATACAATCAACCCCAAGGCTCTTCTAGCATATGAATATGCTCCCAATGAAGCACGTGACTGAGTCACTTCCCTCACAACTTGCCTATGCCTTAAGCACAAATTCTATATTTTCCAAAGCCTAGCCCTGGTCCAATAGGACCAACTTCGCACATTTGTTTATCACATGCCATGCTCAATTACCGCCTCACTCCTTTCTCTTAGTTGTAACATCTTGCCGATACGCCGACAAATCCGCAATCCCATGAGAGCACAATCCTACGACCCAACTGCAGGTGGTGGGACTCCCCCACTTAGCCCGAAGCTACTTCTTGCACCACTCTAGACCCTGCTGAGATCCTTTCTCCTTTGTTGACATGACCTTGTTCCACCAATCCATCCAATTTTTCCGAATTCTCCTGTTAGCCCCCCTTAAATATTTGAATTTTCTAACACCATTCACACATTCTNGAGAGCACAATCCTACGACCCAACTGCAGGTGGTGGGACTCCCCCACTTAGCCCGAAGCTACTTCTTGCACCACTCTAGACCCTGCTGAGATCCTTTCTCCTTTGTTGACATGACCTTGTTCCACCAATCCATCCAATTTTTCCGAATTCTCCTGTTAGCCCCCCCCCCCTTAAATATTTGAATTTTCTAACACCATTCACACATTCTACCTCGTACCGACTAGCAACTAGGACTCTGCACAGAACTTACCAACCCTACAAGCGCCAACCTACTCATAGAAGACAACCCACCCGAGGAAACTAGCCAACTGACACCTACCATTACGCTATGCTTCTCTCTCTACAATACCAAGACTCCCATCCTGAGCATGTGCCCATTTACCAACCTTACCATTCCGTCAACTCTTCCTGGACTTCTACTAACTGCACTACTAATTCTGATTCACCACTATGCTGCCGCTCTCCCACTTGGCCCAACTTATTCCCTCAAGCGCTATCTAACTTCCTCTCCTTACACCTGATCTTTTAGAATTGGCACCACCGCCCAGCACTTCTCACATATCTTCCTCCGTCGAATAGTGCCCAATTACTGCCAGAATTCAATACCATTCTCCGTAGCTCTTAAACCGGTAGATCCCCCACAACTTTAAATCCTTACGAAGATCATCTTCCTCGAGCCGCATTCATTAAAAGTGCTTATTAAATACGGAACCACAACACCCCCACGACCTCCGACGGCCGCTTCGTCAACACTAATTCACAACACTTCAACCCAACGCAACCGAATAGCTATAACGTCGGCGAACTTAACACATCCATTTGATCAAAGGCGGTGATAGCTTATTACTGGTGAGTACTCCACCTCACTTGAAAACGCCAATCCTTACTATTTTATCAGCCCAAAACCTGATCATTTATAATCCAAATGCTTTTCCTCCGCCGGAACAAAAATACTAAAATCTCGAAATCACACTCTGAGAAGAATTCCATTCAAACCAATCATCACCCCAACACATGGGCAAACGTTCTATCCTCATATCAACATCGTGCCATAACCAATCGTAAGTTTCATAACAACCTGAGCATGGCCTCAAAGTTCTCAGAAATACAGCTACTCAGCTGAGATGACATAAAATTCTCCCGCAGAACAACGATGATAGCCTCAATCAACTACGCTGGGAGAAACATCCCGCACCACATCCATAAAAGTCCTCAATCGTCGATTCATAACAAGCGCTTCACGATGCGTAAGATTGAGTAGGAAGAAGCATAGGCATAAGCCTTAAAGCAATCAAGTCGCACGATGAGGAATCAAGAAGGGAAGTACCCCTAACAACCCTGTAGCCTCTCGAAGATAAGTACAGAAGTCTCCGTATCGATTCGCAAGACTCTACTAGACTTGCTCATGACTCGTGAAACCTACGGGAACCTAGAGCTCTGATACCACGTTGTCACGACTCAAAACCTATGAGTTGTGATGGCGCCGGACACCACTATCAGGCAAGCCAACCCCTTCATCAGACGATACTCACTAAGGTCCAACAATGATAATAGTAGACAGGATATAAGGAAAATAGTAGGCATGTAAGACAAATAAACATCGAAATGCATCAATATGAGATATCCAAATAACGGTGGAAATCAAGCAAGTCCTGTATCCGCCGTGGCGTACGGCCCGATCCCAAAGTGAAATCACTCTCATCACTCTGCCGTGGCGTACGGCCTGATCCCATAATGAAATCACTCTCATCACTCCACCGTGGCGTACGGCCTGATCCCATAATGAAATCACTCTCATCACTCCGCCGTGGCGTACGACCCGATCCCATAATGAAATCACTCTCATCACTCCGCCGTGGCGTACGACCCGATCCCATAATGAAATCACTCTCATCACTCAGCCGTGGCGTACGGCCCGGTCCCATAGTGTAAAACAAGAACAATGGTAACGAGTCAAGTATCGATATCCTTTAGATGCAACATTACCAATCACAACAGAAGCACAAAGCATATTTACAACATGACAGGGGAAAACAATGAACATGTTGTGGCCTAACTACCCGGACAAAACAATAATAGCCACTACGTACTGACTCTCATCACTTGGTGCGTACGTAGCACCCAAACAAGTACACATAGCATTTGAAGTTACCTAGGGGGACAATTCCCTCTTACAAGGTTAGAAAGGAGACTCACCGCGCTCCGAAGATCCATACCCGGCTTCCAAGCCTCTATGACGACTCCAATGGATGCACAACGCTCCAAAACTACCCAAATGATGATAAACCAATGAAAATATACTCAATCGTCTGCTAAAAATTCAGATTATATAACTTCCCAACTCCGCTAAGTGAAATGACCAAAAAGCCCTCGAGCCCACGTTCCTGGATTCCGAAATTTCTTGAAGATAAACTCTACCCATAGCTTTACTAGTTCAAATATACAATTTACACAAATATTCATACTCAATTCGTGGCTAAAATCCAATTTACCAAATTCTAGGTTTTCTTCAAAATTCTCAAATTTCCCACAAATTTTCATGTTACATCTGTGTAATAATCTTGTATTTAACTTGGAAATAAGTAGAAATATCTTACCTCTTGATGCTTGATGAAAATCACCCTTTGGAATCCTCCAAAATCGCCCCAACCAAGTGAAAGAATTGATGAAATGGCCAAAATCCCATTTTTTAAACATTCTGCCCAGATATTTACTCAGTGCAATCGCGGAAAATGCTTCGCGCGGAATACAATTTTCCAGCTCAAAATTTGCTCTTCGCGATCGCGGAAAGAGCTTCGTGATCGCGGAGGACAAATGCGCAGCCTCCCGGACAGCCTCCAGTAGAATAGTCATAACCTTTTGCACAAAACTCCAATGACAAATGGTTTAATGTTCTGAAAACTAGACTTCAAGATCTATAACTTAAATATTCTTGGTCATCTTCAAAAATCCTTATAGATTTCGAGATATAAGCTACCAAAGTCAGCCCTGTGCAACACAAATTTCTTCTTCATCTTCTGGGACACCCTGTAGTGTAACAGCCATATATATTTGTACCAAAATCCAAATCATGAATGGTTTAATTTTCTAACAACTAGACACAAAGGGCTACAACTTTAATTTTATACCATCTACAAATTCCTTATAGATTGTGAGATATGAGCCTCCGAAGTCGAGTCAGAGTAGCAGAACATTTCTTCTATGCGATCGCACAAGCATGTCTGCGATCGCACATGCCTTTTTCCAGCTCCCTCCAAATCCTTCTCCGCGATCGCACCACTGAGGCCGAGATCGCACAGACAAAAAATCACCCCTCCCATTTTCTCCTCCTCGATCGCACTACAAGGGATGAGATCGCACAACACACCAGAAACATCAGATGACAACAACAACAAAGTAGAGAAAAATGGCCCGAAACCACCCCGAAACACACCCGAGACCCCCCGGGACCCCGTCCAATCACACGACTCAGTCCCACAACATCCCACAAACATTTTTTAAGCTTCACATCACATCAAACAACGCCAAAATCACTAATCGCACTAAAATTCCAACTTTTACATCTGATGCCGAAACCTATCAAATCACGTCTGATTGACCTCAAATTTTGCGCACAAGTCATATTAAACATTACGGACCTAATCCAACTTCCGAAATCGCATTCCGACCCCGGTATCAAAATTTCCTCTTCCGGTCAAATTTCTCAAAAAACATTCAAATTTCTAACTTTAACCAAATAGCTTCGAAATAATCTACGGACATCTGAATTCACTTCCAATCGCGCTCCCAACTCCAGAATCACCATACGAAGCTATTCCTAGACTCGGAATCCCGGCCGGACATCTATAACACTGAGATGCCTTACAACCCAAATTTATGAAATCCTTCAAAGATGCTGTCTTCCATAATATACGCCGAAACACTCCAGGGTCATCCAAAACCCGATCCGGATATACGCCCAAGTCCGAAATCATCATACGAACCTGCTGGAACCTTCAGATCCTTATTCCGAGGTCGTTTACTCAAAATTCCAGTCTTACTCAATTTCATCAACTTAAGGCTTCTTAAATGAATATTTTCCTTTCAATTCAACTCCGATCTTCCTGAATTTCAATTCCGACCATATGCACAAGTCAATATACCTGAAATGAATCTGTTCATGACTTCCAACTGCTGAACGACGCGCTAGAGCTCATAACGACCAGTCGGGTCGTTACATTCTCCCCCACTTAAACAGACGTTCGTCCTTGAACGTGCCAAGAACTTCTCTTGAGACACCTGAAATTACTGCCCAACACCTCGTGCACCTGCCCGTGTTGCCACAACCCGGTTGACCATATGAGCTTGATAAAGATCTAAGGATAACATCTTTTATTCATACCGCAAATCACGAACTCAATTCTAACACTGAGAATTCTCTGCCAGGCATGTTCCTAATATATGAACATCGCATTAACTACCAGACAAGGCACCAGGACACAATTGCGTACCTTAGCTGAATTGACACCATACACTGCATAGTCCATCTTCTGACCCAAATGACGCTCCCTGAACCTCAATATCCAAGATTCTACGAATCTGATGCTCTCAATGCACTTTATAAGGTATATACAAACATCCTGTTGTAATGCTGACGACACCACTACCACGGAGGAGATGTGTAGAAAATTCATAACCATCTGCAGAGTTAACCACACGTTGAAATTTTTTCTCTTGACTTAGATCATCATCTCATTACTAACCGAATATTGGTATTTGTTCTTTAATATACTTCCCCAAATCATATCGCACTGATCCCTGATCCAATAGTCTCGTCCCATCCAGTATGAACCTCTCAGATAACCGATCACCCCAAACACGGCCAGAAGCTTCACTCATGATGCCGCCATGCGCCAATAGACCATAATTCGAACACGACACATAAGGACAATAACATCAGGAAGGGACTAATCGCCTCACGCTATGAATGTGAACTTTTCTAAGAAAATAGGAAGTAACACACAAGAAAATAATTATAGGAGTCTTTTTCCATATCATACTGTTGCGGCGCGCAACCCGATCCAAATAACATACCCGTGGTGGCGTGCCACCCGATCCCATCATAAACTTTACATGAGGAAATATATACAACGCCGAATTACTCACAATTTACAAGATACTGAATATCGGTCACCAGCACGCTAAGTGCATAATACCATTCTGGGGAGACTGATAGATCCATATGCTACAAAAACTCCACCACGACTAAGGTGCGATATATTATCTGAATCTCAGGAGCCATCCTGCTCACATAACCTCGTCACTACGCGGAACCTCAACAAATAAGAAATTATCAAGCCGTTATACAACTCACACGACACAATCACAATATCACATGAATTTGATGAAGACGGGACAACATCTGATATCCCAATACCCCTCCTTGAGGAGTGCCATACTAAAATGAACACCTCTGACTCGTATGAAGCCCAAAATCTTTTTTAAATTCATTCACTCACTTCAAGACGATTCTGCTCGCATTGAACTAGGCTGATAGCCTTACCTGGGTCCAAACAACCCGCTTCCGTTTTCCTATACACACGAGGAAAACCATCACAGCCGATATAAACACCCCACAATCCACAACCAACTGAGCCGAATGCCTTCCAGGCATAAATTCTCAATTAAGCAATATTACACTCCTTTATACTTGGTCTAATTCTTCAACCAATCAGGTGACCACATGCCACACTTATGCAATCTTCCCGTGGCCATGCTCCCATGGCCTACCACACAAGGTAACAAGTATGCACATCCATACCACCGACCACCCTAAGGCTGTAAAACAATTCAAGGACCCGTAACCAGGATACAAAGCCTCTTTCACCAAACACCGAACTCAGATGACACTGAAGACAATATCAGTTTATTCTAGTCATTTCAATCCCTTGTTCTTGCTCCTCCAAGCATCATGACATCCTTGTTAACACCGAACCACAAATCTCGATTCTTACGTCCAGTTACATACTGCTAACTGCACCTAACATGCCAATATGAAATAGTGCGAGAATTTCACCATAACTCCTGAACCAATATTTGGGTGAACACTCCATCATATAGAGCCTTTACGTACCTCAATTACTGAGAACCATAACAACACACAAGTGAGCTCTCACAATCACAATACATGCAAATCTTTAAGTAGTGGTCTGAACCGCCATAACCCTTCCAGGACCCGCCTACACCTGATAGTCCATAGCACTTGAATGCTTCCAACTGAAATCTATTACGACGGCCGACGGGCCCCACACATACCTGCACAGACCATACACATACTCAAACATGCCGAAGGAACTGATCACTGTCGTACTTGTGCCATTTCAACCATGGCTAACCAATATATCTTCTCTTAATCATCTTTAGTTGCCTCAAAGGTAATAGTAACTTCCTTCAACTCATAACAACTCAACCCTCACTCATCCCGAGTGACCTTGATTCACGAAACCATGCTGCCTAAATTCCGCAACCCGTCTCAGAACCTCTTGATAAACTTTCTACAATCCGGAGTCTATTTCTCTCACTCCTCCGATACTATCCAGCGTGCTGAAATAACATAGAACACTCTTACCATCTTCCTTCCTCTTAGAGATTATACTGCAGAAGCTCGATTCTTAATTATACTGCTGCCTGAAACCCTTAAACACCGCATTCTCTAACTTTCGAATTCATTAGGACCACTACTGAGAGTCACCCACTCTGACTGGCCCCGAATACAATCAACCCCAAGGCTCTTCTAGCACATGAATATGCTCTCAATGAAGCACGTGACTGAGTCACTTCCCTTACAACTTGCCTATGCCTTAAGCACAAATTCTAAATTTTCCAAAGCCTAGCCCTGGTCCAATAGGACCAACTTCGCACATTTTTATCACATGCCATGCTCAATTACCGCCTCACTCCTTTCTCTTAGTTGTAACATCTTGCCGATACGCCGACAAATCCGCAATCCCATGAGAGCACAATCCTACGACCCAACTGCAGGTGGTGGGACTCCCCCACTTAGCCCGAAGCTACTTCTTGCACCACTCTAGACCCTGCTGAGATCCTTTCTCCTTTGTTGACATGACCTTGTTCCACCAATCCATCCAATTATTCCGAATTCTCCTGTTAGCCCCCCTCCCCCCCTTAAATATTTGAATTTTCTAACACCATTCACACATTCTACCTCCTACCGACTAGCCACTAGGACTCCGCACAGAACTTACCAACCCTACAAGCACTAACCTGCTCATAGAAGATAACCGATCCGAGGAAACTAGCCAACTAACACCTACCATTACGCTATGCCTCGCTCTTTCAACAATACCAAGACCCCATCCTGAGCATGTGCCCATTTACCAACCTTACCAATCCGTCCGCTCCTCCTGGACTTCTACTAACTGCACTACTACATCTTCTGATTCACCACTATGTTGCCGCTCTCCCACTTGGCCCAACTTATTCCCTCAAGCGCTATCTAACTTCCTCTCCTTACACCTGATCTTTTATAATTGGCACCACCGCCCAACACTTCTCACATATCTTCCTCCGTCGAATAGTGCCTACTTACTGCCTGAATTCAATACCATTCTCTCTAGCTCTTAAACTGGTAAATTCCCCACAACTTTAAATCCTTACGAAGATCATCTTCCTCGAGCCGCCTTCATTAAAAGTGCTTATTAAATATGGAACCACAACACCCCACGACCTCCGACGGCCGCTTCTTCAACACAAATTCACAACACTCCAATCCAACGCAACCGAATAGCTATAACGTCGACGAACTTAACACATTCCATTTGATCAAAGGTGGCGATAGCTTATTACAGGTGAGTACTCCACCTCACTTGAAAACACCAATCCTTACTATTTTGTCAGCCCAAAACCTGATCATTTATAATCCTAATGCTTTTCCTCCGCCAGAACAAAAATACTAAAATCTCGAAATCAGGCTCTGAGAAGACCTCCATTCAAACCGTTCATCACCCCAACACATGGGAAAACGTTCTATCCTCATATCAACATCGCGCCATAACCAATCGTAAGTTTCATAACCACCTGAGCATGGCCTCAAAGTTCTCAGAAATACAACTACTGAGCTGAGATGACATAAAATTCTTCCGCAGAACAACGATGATAGCCTCAATCAACTACGCTGGGAGAAACATCCCGCACCACATCCATAATATCATTAAAAGTCCTCAACCCTCGATTCATAACAAGCGCTTCGCGACGCGTAAGATTGAGTAGGAAGAAGCATAAGCATAAGCCTTAAAGGAATCAAGTCGCACGATGAGGAATCAAGTAGGGAAGTACCCCTAACAGCCCTGTAGCCTCTCGAAGATAAGTACAAACGTCTCCGTATCGATCCGCAAGACTCTACTAGACTTGCTCATGACTCGTGAAACCTACGGGAACCTAGAGCTCTGATACCACGTTGTCACGACCCAAAACCTATGGGTTGTGATGGCGCCGGACACCACTGTCAGGCAAGCCAACCCCTTAATTAGTTGAAATACCTTCATGTTTAACAATTTCGAAATTGTTGCCTTTATTGCATTTCATAATGAAATAAATAACTTTTTTGTAAATTAAACACGACAAGAAATCCATTTAATTCAATAAACAAGACTCAACACATCCCCAGAACCCGGTGACACAAGTACATGAGAAATTTCTAATAATTTATACAATTATACAACGCTTTTCCGAAAAACAAATTCGACAAAGGCAATAAATATAAAATGTAAGTACATAGAAGGGAGACTCCGGCAGCTGTGGAACGCCTCTGGATGAATGCAGCCTGTATAAGTCTCCACATCAATCATTGTACTATAAAGGTACATGTGCAACAAAACGCACATAAAGTAACATATATATATATATATATATATATATGTACTCAGTGAGTATCCCGTCTAATCTCGAAGAAGTAGTAACGAGAGGTCGACTCGATACTCACTACGTTTCAACAGTGATAATAGTAGACAGGATATAAGGAAAACAGCAGGCATGTAAGATAAATAAACATCGAAATGCATCAATATGAGGTATCCAAATAACGGTGGAAATCAAGAAAGTCCTGTGTCCGCCGTGGCGTACGGCTCGAACCCATAGTGAAATCACTCTCATCACTCCGCCGTGGCGTACGGCCCGATCCCATAATTAAATCACTCTCATCACTCCGCCGTGGCGTACGACCCGATCCCATAATGAAATCACTCTCATCACTCCGCCGTGGCGTACGACCCGATCCCATAATGAAATCACTCTCATCACTCCGCCGTGGCGTACAGCCCGATGCCATAATGAAATCACTCTCATCACTCTGCTGTGGCGTACGGCCCGGTCCCATAGTGTAAAACAAGAACAATGGTAACGAGTCAAGTATCGCTATCCTTTAGATGAAACATTACCAATCACAACAGAAGCACAGAGCATATTTACATCATGACACGGGAAAACAATGAACATGTTCTGGCCTAACTACCAGGACAAAACAATAATAGCCACTACATACGGACTCTCGTCACTTGGTGCGTACGTAGCCCCCAAACAAGTACACATAGCATATGAAGTTACCTAGGGGGGGCAATTCCCTCTTACCAGGTTAGAATGGAGACTCACCGCGCTCCGAAGATCCATACCCGGCTTCCAAGTCTCTATGACAACTCCAATGGATGCACAACGCTCCAAAACTACCCAAATGATGATAAACCAATGAAAATATACTCAATCGTTTGCTAAAAATTCAGATTATATAATTTCCCAACTCCGCTAAGTGAAATGACCAAATATCCCTCGGGCCCACGTGCCCGGATTATGAAATTTCTTGAAGATAAACTCACCCATAGCTTTACTAGTTCAAATATACAATTTACTCAAATATTCATACTCAATCCGTGGATAAAATCCAATTTACCAAATTTCTAGGTTTTCTACAAAATTCTAAATTTTCCCACAAATGTTCATGTTAAATCCGTGTAATAATCTTGTATTTAACTTGGAAATAAGTAGAAATATCTTACCTCTTGATGCTTGATGAAAATCACCCTTTGGAATCCTCCAAAATCGCCCCAACCAAGTGAAGGAATTGATGAAATGGCCAAAATCCCATTTTATAAACATTCTGCCCAAGTATTTACTCAGTGTGATCGCGGAAAATGCTTCGCGATCGCGGAGTACAATTTTCCAGCCCAAAATTTGCTCTTCGCGATCGCGAAGCTATTTCCACGATCGCGAAGCTCCTTCCGCGATCGCGAAGAGCAAATTTTGGGCCGGAAAATGCTTCGCGATCGCGGAGTACAATTTTCCAGCCCAAAATTTGCTCTTCGCGATCGCGGAAGGAGCTTCGCGATCGTGGAAATAGCTTCGCGATCGCGGAGGACAAATGCGCAGCCTCCCGAACAGCCTCCAGTAGAATAGTCATAACCTTTAACTCCAAATGACAAATGGTTTAATGTTCTGAAAACTAGACTTCAATATCTATAACTTTAGCTTGTTGGTCATCTCCAAAATCCTAATAGATTTTGAGATATAAGCTGCCAAATGCAGCCCTGTGCAACACAAATTTCTTCTTTATGTTCCCGGACACCCTATAGTGTAACAGCCATATATCTTTTTACACAAATCCAAATCATGAATGGTTTAATTTCTAACAACTAGACACAAAGAGCTACAACTTTTATTTTTATACCATCTAAAAATTCCTTATAGATTGTGAGATATGAGCCTCCGAAGTCGAGTCAGAGCAGCAAAACATTTCTTCTATGCGATCGCACAAGCATGTCTGCGATTGCACATGCCTTTTTCCAGCTCCCTCCAAATCCTTCTCCGCGATCGCACCACTGAGGCTGCGATCGCACAGACCAAAAATCATCCCTCCCATTTTCTCCTCCGCGATCGCACTACAAGGGATGCGATCGCACAGCACACTAGAAACATCAGATGATAGCAGCAACAAAGTAGAGAAAAATGGCCCGAAACCACCCCGAAACACACCCGAGACCCCCCGGGACCCCGTCCAATCACACGACTCAGTCCCACAACATCCCACAAACTTTTTTGAAGCTTCACATCACATCAAACAACGCCAAAATCACGAATCGCACTAAAATTCAACTTTATGAACTTTGAAAATTCCAACTTTCACATCCGCTGCCGAAACCTATCAAATCACGTCTGATTGACCTCAAATTTTGCACACAAGTCATATTCGACATTACGGACCTGCTCCAACTTCCGAAATCGCATTCCGGCCCCGGTATCAAAATTTCCTCTTTCTGTCGAATTTCTCAAAAACCTTCAAATTTCTAACTTTAGCCAAATAGCTTCAAAATAATCTACGGACATCCGAATTCACTTCCAATCGCGCTCCCAACTGCAGAATAACCATACGAAGCTATTCCCGGACTCAGAATCCCGAACAGACATCTATAACACTGAGATGCCTTACAACCCAAATTTATGAAATCCTTCCAAGATGCTGGCTTCCATAATATACGACGAAACACTCCCGGGTCATCCAAAACCCGATCCAGACATACGCCCAAGTCCCAAATCATCATACGAACCTGCTGGAACCTTCAGATCCTGATTCCGAGGTCGTTTACTCAAATTTCCAGTCTAACTCAATTTCTTCAACTTAAGGCTTCTGAAATGAATATTTTCCTTTGAATTCAACTCCGATCTTTCTGAATTTCAATTCTGACCATATGCACAAGTCAATATACCTGAAATGAAGCCATTCATGACTTCCAACTGCTGAACGACGCACTAGAGATCATAACAACCGGTCAGGTCGTTACATTCTCCCCCACTTAAACAGACGTTCGTCCTCGAACGTGCCAAGAACTTCTCTTGAGACACCTAAAATTACTGCCCAACACCTCGTGCACCTGCCCGTGTTGCTACAACCCGGTTGACCATATGAGCTTGATAAAGATCTGAGGATAACCTCTTTTATTCATACCGCAAATCCATAACAAAATTCTAACACTGAGAATTCTCTATCAGGCCTGTTCCTAATATACGAACATTGCATTAACTACCACACAAGGCACCAGGACACAATTGCGTACCTTAGCTGAATTGACACCATACACTGCATAGTCCATCTTCTGACCCAAATGACGCTCCCTGAGCCTCAATAGCCAAGATTCTACGAATCTGATGCTCTCAATGCACTTTATAAGGTATATACAAACATCATGCTGTAATGCTGACGACACCACTACCACGGAGGAGATTTGTAGAAAATTCATAACCATCTGCAGAGTTAACCACACGTTGAAATCTTTTCTCTTGACTTAGATCATCATCTTATTACTAACCGAATATTGGTATTTGTTCTTTAATATACTTCCCCAAATCACTGATCCCTGATCCAATAGTCTCGTCCCACCCAGTATGAACCGCTCAGATAACCGATCACCCCAAACACGGCCAGAAGCTTCACTCATGATGCCGCCATGCGCCAATAGACCATAATTCGAACACGACACATAAGGACAATAACATCAGGAAGGGACTACTCGCCTCACGCTATAAATGTGAACTTTTCTCAGAAAATAGGAAGTAACACACAAGAAAATAATTATAGGAGTCTTGTTCCACATCATATTGTTGCGGCGCGCAACCCGATCCAAATAACATACCCGTGGTGGCGTGCCACCCGATCCCATCATAAAATTTACATAAGGAAATATATACAGCGCCGAATTACTCACAATTTACAAGATACTGAATATCGGTCACCAGCACGCTAAGTGCATAATACCATTCTGGGGAGACTGATAGATCCATATGCTAAAAAAACTCCAGCACGACTAAGGTGCGATATATAATCTGAATCTCAGGAGCCATCCTGCTCACATAACCTCGTCACTACGCGGAACCTCAACACATAAGAAATTATCAAGCCGTTTCACAACTCACACGGCACAATCACAATATCACATGAATTTGACGAATATGGGACAACACCTGATATCCCAATACCCCTCCTTGAGGAGTGCCATACTGAAATGAACACCTCTGACTCACATGAAGCCCAAAATCTTGTTTAAATCCATTCACTCACTTCAAGCCGATTCTGCTCGCATTGCACTAGGCTGATAGCCTTACCCTGGTCCAAACAACCCACTTCCTTTTTCTTATATACACGAGGACAACCATCATAGCCGATATAAACACCCCACAATCCACAACCAACTGAGTCGTAAGCCTTCCAGGCATAAATTCTCAATTAAGCAATATTACACTCCTTTATACTTGGTCTAATTCTTCAACCAATCAGGTGACTACATGCCACACTTATGCAATCTTCCCGTGGCCATGCTCCCACGGCCTTCCTCACAAGGTAACAAGTATGCACATCCATACCACCGACCACCCTAAGGCTGTAAAACAATTCAAGGACCCGTAACTAGGATACAAAGCCTCTTTCACCAAACACCGAATTCAGATGACACTAAAGACAATATCAGTTTATTCTAATAATTTAAATCCTTTGTTCTTGCTCCTCCGAGCATCATGACATCATTGTTAACACCGAACCGCAAATATCGATTCTTACGTCCAGTTACATACTGCTAACTATACCTAACATGCCAATATGAAATAGTGCGAGAATTCCATCATAACTCCTGAACCAATATTAGGGTGAACACTCCATCATATAGAGCCTTTACTTACCCCAATTCCTGAGAACCATAATAACACACAAGTGAGCTCTCACAATCACAATACATGCAAATCCTTAAGTAGTGGTCTAAACTGCCATAACCCTTCCGGGACCTGCCTACACCTGACAGTCCATAGCACTTGAATGCTTCCAACTGAAATCTATTACGACGGCCGAAGGTCCCCACACATACCTGCACAGACCATACACATACTCAAACATGCCGAAGGAACTGATCACTGTCGTACTTGTGCCATTTCAACCATGGCTAACCAATCTATCTTCTTTTAATGATCTTTAGTTTCCTCAAAGGTAATAGTAACTTCCTTCAACACATAACAACTCAACCCTCACTCATCCTGAGTGACCTTGATTCACAAGACCATGCTGCCTAAATTCCGCAACCCGTCTCACAACCTCCTGATAATCTTTCTACAACCCGGAGTCTATTTCTCTCACTCCTCCGATACTATCCAGCATGCTGAAATAACATAGAACACTCCAACCATCTTCCTTCCTCTTAGAGATTATACCGCAGAAGCTCGATTCTTAATTATACTGCTGCCTAAAACCCTTAAACACGCATTCTCTAACTTTCAAATTCATTAGGACCACTACTGAGAGTCACCCACTCTGACTGGCCCCGAATACAATCAACCCCAAGGCTCTTCTAGCACATGAATATGCTCTCAATGAAGCACGTGATTAAGTCACTTCCCTCACAACTTACCTATGCCTTTAGCACAAATTCTAAATTTTCCAAATCCTAGCCCTGGTCCAATAGGACCAACTTCGCACATTTTTTTATCACATGCCATGCTCAATTACCGCCTCACTCCTTTCTCTTAGTTGTAACATCTTGTAGATACGCCGACAAATCCGCAATCCCATGAGAGGACAATCCTACGACCCAACTACAGGTGGTGGGACTCCCCCACTTAGCCCGAAGCTACTTCTTGCACCACTCTAGACCCTGCGGAGATCCTTTCTCCTTTGTTGACATGACCTTGTTCCACCAATCCATCAAATTCTTCCGAATTCTCCTGTTAGCCCCCCCCCCCCCTAAATATTTGAATTTTCTAACACCATTCACATGTTCTACCTCCTACCAACTAGCCACTAGGACTCCGCACAGAACTTACTAACCCTACAAGCGCTAACCTACTCATAGAAGACAACCCATCCGAGGAAACTAGCCAACTGACACCGACCATTACGCTATGCTTCGTTCTTTCTACAATACCTAGACCCCATCCTGAGCATGTTCCCATTTACCAACCTTACCAATCCGTTCGCTCCTCCTGGATTTCTACTAACTGCACTACTACATCTTCTTATTCACCATTATGCTTCCGCTTTCCCACTTGGCCCAACTTATTCCCTCAAGTGCTATCTAACTTCCTCTCCTTACACCTGATCTTTTAGATTTGGCACCACCGCCCAGCACTTCTCACATATCTTCCTCCGTCAAATAGTGCCCACTTACTGCTTGAATTCAATACCATTCTCTGTAGCTCTTAAACCGATTGATCCCCCACAACTTTAAATCCTTACGAAGATCATCTTCCTCGAGCCGCCTTCATTAAAAGTGCTTATTAAATACGGAACCACAACACCCCACGACCTCCGACGGTCGCTTCTTCAACACTAATTCACAACACTCCAACCCAACGCAACCGAATAGCTATAACGTCGACGAACTTAACACATTCCATTTGATCAAAGGCGGCGATAGCTTATTACTGGTGAGTACTCCACCTCACTTGCAAACACCAATCCTTACTATTTTATCAGCCCAAAACCTGATCATTTATAATCCAAATGCTTTTCCTCCGCCGGAACAACAATACTGAAATCTCGAAATCACACTCTAAGAAGACCTCCATTCAAACCGTTCATCACCCCAACACATGGGCAAACATTCTTTCCTCATATCAACATCGCGCCATAACCAATCGTAAGTTTCAGAACCACCTAAGCATGGCCTCAAAGTTCTCATAAATACAGCTACTGAGCTGAGATGACATAAAATTCTTTCGCAGAACAACGATGATAGCCTCAATCAACTACGCTGGGAGAAACATCCCGCACCACATCCATAGTATCATTAAAAGTCCTCAACCCTCGATTCATAACAAGTGCTTTGCGACGCGTAAGATTGAGTAGGAAGAAGCATAGGCATAAGCCTTAAAGGAATCAAGTCGCACGATGAGGAATCAAGAAGGGAAGTACCCCTAACAGCCCTGTAGCCTCTCGAAGATAAGTACAGACGTCTCCGTATCGATCCACAAGACTCTACTTGACTTTCTCATGACTCGTGAAACCTAAGGGAACCTAGAGCTCTAATACCACGTTGTCACGAACCAAAACCTATGGTTTGTGATGGCGCCAGACACCACTGTCAGGCAAGCCAACCCCTTAATCAGTTGAAATACCTTCTTGTTTAACAATTTCGAAATTGTTGCCTTTACTGCATTTCATAAACAAATAAATAATTTTTTTGTAAATTAAACACGACAAGAAATCCATTTAATTCAATAAAACAAGACTCAACACATCCCCAGAACCCGGTGACACAAGTACATGAGCAATTTCTAAGGATTTATACAATTATACAACGCTTGTCCGAAAAACAAATTCGACAAAGGCAATAAATATAAAATGTAAGTACACTAAAGGGAGACTCCGGCAGCTGTGGAACGCCTCTGGATGAATGCATCTTGTAGAAGTCTCCACATCAATCACTGTACTATAAAGGTACATGTGCAACAAAATGCACATAAAGTGTAGTATGAGTACATATACATATATGTACCCAGTGAGTATCCTGTCTAATGTCGAAGAAGTAGTGACGAGAGGTCGACTCGATACTCACTAAGGTCCAACAGTGATAATAGTAGACATGATATAAGGAAAACAGTAGGCATGTAAGACAAATAAAACATCGAAATGCATCAATATGAGATATCCAAATAACAATGGAAATCAAGCATGTCCTGTATCCGCCGTGGCGTACGGACCAATCCCAAAGTGAAATCACTCTCATCACTCCGCCGTGGCATACGGACCAATCCCATAATGAAATCACTCTCATCACTCCACCGTGGCGTACGGCCCGATCCCATAATGAAATCACTCTCATCACTTCGCCGTGGCGTACGACCTGATCCCATAATGAAATCACTCTCATCACTCCGCCGTGGCGTATGGCCCGGTCCCATAGTATAAAACAAGAGTAATGGAAACGATTCAAGTATCGCTATCCTTTAGATGAAACATTACCAATCACAACAGAAGCACATAGCATATTTAATCATGACAAGGGAAAACAATGAACATGTTGTGGCCTAACTACCCGGACAAAACAATAATAGCCACTACGTACTGAATCTCGTCACTTGGTGCGTACGTAGCCCCCAAACAAGTACACATAGCATGTCACGACCCAAAACCGGTCCAGGTCGTGATGGCGCCTAACGATGGCGTTAGGCAAGCCAACGAACAACAACAATAATGAAAGTGCGGAACACAATAACAACAAGGGGTAAGGCCGTAGAAACAAGCTGAACCACAGCTAGGCCCAATGCATATACAACCCCGATAACTACAATAAGTGTGTGCCAGGACTAGTGTCACAGTGTCAACGGGCGGCTACATAGATACAAC
>ML279469.1:1416-13995 GCA_005239495.1 Nicotiana undulata
GAATGATAATCCAAGTGTAGAGTATGCGATTGAGGTGATTGGTTATAGTTGAGACCCTTGCCGGGCATTTATTGAGTTATTAAATTAATGTTTTCCCCTTGCCGGGTGATTTGAACTGTCTATTCCCACTATGATGTACTCCTTGCCATTATATCTGTTATTGTTTGGTGAGGAAGAGTTTAAAGAACGAATGGTGATGCCGTGCCATGACATCTGATTACATTGCATAGTGAGGAAGAGTGTAAAGCACGAAGGGTGATGTCGTGCCATGGTTCATATTGATTATAAGCACGAAGATTAATGCCGTTCCACGAATTTCATTGATTATATGCACGAAGGTTAATGCCGTGCCATGATTTACATTGCCTTACATTGTACATTGCATTGTGAGGAAGAGAGTAAAAGCACGAAGGGTGATGCCGTGCCATTGTTTACATTTCTGGTACTTATACTTGTTTCGTTGGCTATTGTGTTAGATTGCCTCCCTTGTTTACTTCTATCTGTCAATTTGACTGCTTCATTTCACTTGTTTCCCTTTACTGCTCCCGTATCCCTTACTTGTCTGCTTATCTCTTGCCTTGTATTATCCCTGTTACCTGCTGTAGAATAGGACATGTTATCGTTATTGTCAAGTCTAGCCTCGTCACTACTTCGGCCGAGGTTAGGCTCGGCACTTACTCAGTACATGGGGTCGGTTGTTCTGATGCTACACCGCACTTCTTAATGTTGTGCAGATCCCGTATCCGGACCTAGTGGAACGCATTGAGGGAGTCACCTTCAGTCCACCCAGAGCTTCAGGGTATACCCGCTGGCGTTCGTGGGCCTTGGTATGTCTCCTGCATTTGGATTCCTTATTGTCTTACTTTTTCTCCTAGTTTCATGACAATTACATATTTCTTTTCAGACTCTATATTTAGCACTCAGTTTAGATAGTTCGTGAGGTTGTGATACCCCGGTTTTGGGATTATGCGATGATGTTATCCTTACTATGTCATTACGCATTTTCAGAGTATTGTTACATTTCCGCTGTTAAAGTTATAAAGTATGTTGGTTATTTCAGTTAAGATTTGAAGGGTATTAAATTTTACTACTGTTGGATTGATTTAAAAATATTAACGTGTAGTTTACGTTGGCTTGTCTAGCGGGTTCAACGTTAGACGCAATCACGGTCTGAAAGGTGGGATTTCGGGTCGTGACAGGGTCAGGTTTTCACTTTTTTTGAGAAAAACTTAGGAAAAATTATATTTTTCAATAAAGTTAGTTCCTTTAGCATTAGTTAATGATATTAAGTTAATTTTGATTAGATTCGAGCAAGTTACATGTGAATTCAAAAGGAAAAGCAATAGTTGAGCATTGAGTGGCCTGCGGAATTGAGGTAAGTGTTTGGCCTAACTTTAGCTTGAGGGAATAGGACTCCCCACTTGTTTGCTACGTGAATTGCATAGGTGTGGTGTATAGGTGTGGTACGAGTATCTATGCACCACCCAAATTGGTTGTTAAACATGATCCCCTTTCCTGTTCCTCACTTATTTGATCATTATCTTAATTGTTATATGTTCATTATGGCTTCGATGACTATTTGGCCTTGTTGATCTGTGTTAGAAATTGTTGTGATTATTTGGAAAGAGTATTGGTTGTTTGAGCTGGTTTCCTTGTGAGATGTATAACGGTTGAGAGGTTTGACATTATTTTTACGAACTATATATATATATATATATATATATATACGTTCCTGTTGGTCTCTTCTTGATAATGTTGAGGAAGTTATGAGAAAGGCCGTCTAACTGTTTCGTAATTGTTGAGGTTCACGTGGTTATTGAGTTTCATTGAGTTACTTACAATTGTTGTTGCAAGTGTGTTAAAACGGTGGTTGTTCTCTTGAGTTTATTATAGTATATAAAGACTGAGTTGGATTGACAGCGTTACGGTGTTTACATATATTCTTGTTGGTTTCTTGGTTGAGAGGTTATTGATGAGGTCATGAGAAAAGTGCAGTTTATTATTTATAATGGTTGAAATAAAGGTATTGTGAAAGGCTTGGCCTAAATCGTGAAAGTGTGAAATAAATATATATATATATATATATATATATATATATATATATATATATATATGACTGTGATAAGGGTGGACAAGGAAAAATATATAATTAAATATATATGACTGTGATAAAGGTGGACATGAGAAACAAATATATATATATGACTGTGATAAGGGTGGACAGGAGAAATAAACACATATGACTGCGATAAGGGTGGACAGGAAAATTATAAATATGTGACAGTAATAAGAGAGGATACTTACATTTATATTTTACTGATTTTTCAAGAAAAAGAGAATCAAAGTTTTGAAAAGCTAAAATATTTATTTTACTACTATTTAAATAATTATTTTACTTACATTTAAATATTTTTGTTATTCAAAGTTAAAGTTTGGAACTCCGAAGAGATATTTGAGAATTGGTTATAGCTGAGTTATTTTATTTTATTTGGTTGCAACACTTAATTATCTATTTGTTTAGATTTCTTTCTTGCTCATTATTTATCGTTGTTAAAGATTATATTGTTGAAGCCCGACTTAGCCTCGTCACTACTTCGCCGAGGTTAGGCTCGACACTTACTCAATATATTGGGTCGGTTGTACTGATACTACATTCTGTGGTCTTTTTGCACAGATCCAGGTACCATTCTACAGTAGAGGATTCTAGGACGACCACCCGATTTCATTTGGAGACACAAGGTACATCTGCTGGCGTTCGCAGATATCCGAGAGTCTCCTCCTATATTTACATACACTATTTTATATCATTCAGAACAGTTACACTATTTCTTTCAGACATTCTTTATAGTATTCTTTAGTTGTTTGTGGATTGTGACACCAGACCTTGGGGTAGTTCTAGAGTTGTTATTATAAATATTATCTTGGTTCGTTTCATTTAGTTGGTCAATTTTATTATTTTATTTTGTGGTTGTTGGGAATTAATTTGATTAAGTTCATTTAATTTAAATTATTTATGTTGAAGTAATTAATTAAGGAAAATTAGTTAATCGACTCTAACATTGGCTTGCCTAGCAAGTGTGGTGTTAGGCTCCATCACGATCGCTAAGGTTGGGAATTTGGGTCGTGACAAGTTGGTATCAGAGCACTAGGTTTACTTAGGTCTCAAAATCCACGAACAAGCTTAGTAGAGTCTGAAGGATCGGTATAGAGACGTCTGTACTTATCTCTCAGAGGCTATTGAGTTAGGAACAATCTCACTTCTATTCTACTCTATCGTGCGAATTTATTCTACCATTGATGATTGAACATGTCTATTCTTGTCCTCTCACAAATATCGACAACGTGCAAAGCGTTTGCAACCAGACAAGAGATGAAGCCCCAACGACAACTACGATCAGGGGGAGAGACAGAAGCAACGCGGAGGTTCTAGCTCAGTCGGTACATATTGGACTAGCCCATATCTCAGAGGGATTCAGAGTTACTTTGGTACTGCATAACAAGGGAATAGTTGAAAGCAACGAAGTTGATGTACGTGAGTTGTGAAGTTTAACATCATGGATTATCAGACATTGTGACCTATGGCTTCGTGCCAAGTGAGGAAGTCCATTGTCAAGGAATAGATTGCGGGGTCATGTGTTATATCGATTTTGGCTTGAAAGGTATAAGGCCTGAGATTTTTGCAAGAGATAAAGCTAAGGGTTTCGATGTGTCTGTCTCCTTAATAACCATTTACCTCAGTACCAAAGACATTATATAAACAACTTTAGATCTACATGAGGTTTACTCAGCGTGGAAGTTACGGTTGCGGATTTTGGGGTGCTCCAGAGGGAGTACAGTGGTTGACAAGCTTCTAGACTATATGATTTATCTGTATAAAGCTTTACTTGTGGGATCGTTATGCATCAATAGGAACAAGAGTTACCCCAAGGAATAACGAAGAGTACATGAATGATCGGGGTAGCTCAGCGGTGTTGAGTCAACATGGTAAAGGAGAAATTGGTCGTCGGTGGTTGAGGCAAGCCTACGAAGAGGAAGACCAGCCAATGCAACATCAACTATTTGACTTAGTTCTCATAAATTCTTTTGAAAGAATTTGTTTCTCGGACCCTCCATAATGCGTGGTGCATAAGGTTTGAGCGGTTGCGTCAGGCCATATGACGGTGTTAGAACATGATACCAGGTTCTATAAGTCAGCCTGTCACCCTCCTACTTCGGTTTATCTATCCAGAAAGCAAGTCCACAGACTCATTAAAGGACTCAAATATGATTGTCAATTTTCGACGACTCAGGGAAGGTTGATACTTTATTTCGGCTAGTGGTAGAAACTGTCTTAGACTTGGGAGAGTCATATTTCATCAGAACACTCAAGCTACGTGTCCCATTGTAGTTACAACTCAACTTACATGTAGAAGGTGGAGGTCAGATTCCTAGAGGTGGAGACCTAGCCTATTGGTATATTTTCTATGGTATGGCTTAGGTCGCTACATTAAATGGTGTCATTACAAGAACAATCTCTAATTATTATAAAGTGACGATTTCCTGAACTTAATTCGGTTATACGTAACTAATAAAGTTTTTCTAATATTCTCTACTCTCGGGTGAGCTTCGTAACTCAAAAATCTACATATGGGAATACTTGTATTGAGAAATTCTAAGGAGATAATTGTGTATATAATTACGTGTTGTAATATTGTTTAACGGAAAATATTTGAAAGAAGAAAATGGAATGTTTCGATTGGCGGTGTGCATATTACTTGTGAATCAGAACTGAGGGCGATATCCTCGCATTTTAATATAATTTGAGATGTTTAAATCGAGCTACGAGCCGCTGTGGAAGTTCTGTAAGGATGAGATCCTTGTGGTGGAAATTCTTGTGTTTAAATTCTCTCGTGTGAATCAAATTCTACCATAGTACTGATAGAGAGTTATGTCTGTTAGTCCTATTCAACAATTTATGTATGAAATAATGATCATAATCATAATAATAAATGAATAAATACTAATAATAAAAGTAATAGTAATAATAATTAAAGAAATAAATAAAGTAACTATATGTACATAAATTTCCAAATTCGTGCTATAATTATTGAGCTCTAACCTACGAGGTATGTGTCGCTCGGGTGGCGTGAAATGAGACACGTTGATTCGGGTATAAATTATGAGGCCTTCGTGAATTGCATTTCGTTATCAGTGTTGTGAAGGTTTGAAAGGAGATTTTTCTTTGTTGACGTGAAGCACATGATGATTCTGTAAGTGACCGTGAATAACTATTAAGAAATATAATGAGCCGAAAGGATGTTCCATTCGAATAGTCAGGCGAGTGGGGGTTGAACTTTCAGAAACTTAAGATTTGCCTTGACTTCAACACCGGTGTTGGTGTTACCATCAGGTTCAGGTTCCTTCCCGATTTATTGTGACGTTTCTCGGGTTGGACTTGGAGCAGTATTGATGCAGGATGGCAGGGTGATTGTGTATGCGTCTTGTCAGTTGAAAGTCCATGAGGAGAATTACCATGTTCATGACTTAGAGATGGCAGCCATTGTTCATACCTTGAAAGGTTGGAGGCACTACCTTTATGGTGTGCAGTGTGAAGTTTTTACAGACCATCGCAGTCTCCAATACTTATTCAAGCATAAAGATTTAAATTTGAGGTAGCGGAGGTGTTTAGAGTTGTTAAAAGATTATGATGTCACTATATTGTATCACCCGGGGAAGGCCAATGTGGTGGCCGATGCATTGAGTAGAAAGGCGGTGAGTATGGGCAGTCTTGCGTATATTCTAGTTGACAAGAGACTGTTGGCTTCAGATATTCAGACTTGGGCAGATCAGTTCGTGAGGTTGAATATTCGCCCAGCAGTTTTTTAGCTTGTACAATCGCTCAGTCTTCTTTAATTGAGCGTATCAGAGAGCGGCAGGGTGATGACCCGCATTTGATGGTCCTTAGGGACACAGTTCGGCATGGTGGTGCCAAGAAGGGTACAGTTGGTGGAGATGGTGTTTTGAGGATGCATGGTCGTATATGTGTGCCAAATGTTGATGGCCTTCGTGAGTTGATCCTTGAGGAGGCTCACAGTTATAAGTATTTTATTCACCCTGGTGCAACCAAATGTATCAGGAATTGAAACAACATTAGTGGTGGAGAAGTACGAAAAAGGATATTGTTGCTTATGTGGCTCGTTGTTTGAATTGTCAGCAAGTGAAGTATGAAAATCAAAGACCCGGTGGTTTACTTCAACAGATATAGATTCCTGAGTGGAAGTGGGAGCATATCACTATGGACTTCGTTGTTGGGCTCCCACGGACTTAGAGGAAATTCGATGCAGTTTGGGTTATTGTGGATAGGCTGACTAAATCAGCACACTTCATTCCTGTAGCAAGTACTTTCACTTCAGAGTGGTTGGTTGAGTTATATATTCGGGAGATAGTTCACCTTCATGGTGTGCCCTTGTCTATCATTTCTGATCGGGGTATGCAGTTTACCTCGCACCTTTGGAGAGCATTGCATAGTGAGTTGGGTACCTAGATAGATCTCAGCACAACATTTCACCCTCAGACTGACGGGCAGTCTGAGCGTACCATTCAAATATTGGAGGACATGCTCCGCACTTGTGTTATTTACTTTGGGGGTTCATGGGATCAGTTCTTGCCGCTAGTGGAGTTTGCTTATGATAATAGTTATCAGTCGAGCATTCAGATTGCTCCTTATGAGGTGTTATATGGTAGACGGTGCAGATCACCAGTTGGATGGTTCGAGCCAGGAGAGGCTCGGTTGTAGGGTACCGACTTTGTTCAGGAGGCCTTAGATAAGGTCAAGATTATTCAGGAGAGACTTCGTGCAACTCAGTCTAGGCAAAAGAGTTATGCCGATCGTAAGGTTCGTGAGGTAGCATTCATGGTTGGAGAGAGAGTATTGCTTCGTGTGTCGCCCATGAAGGGTGTTATGAGGTTGGGAAGAAGGGCAAGTTAAGCCCTAGATATATCGGGCCGTTTGAGATTCTTGATAAGGTGGGGGAGCTAGCTTACAGACTTGCATTGCCTCCAGGGTTATCCTCAGTTCATCCGGTATTCCATGCGTCTGCTCCAGAAATATCATGGTGACCCGTCCATGTGCTAGATTCCAGCTCTGTCCAATTGGACAAAGATTTGACTTATGAGGAGGAGCCGATAGCTATTTTAGACCGGCAGGTTCGCCAATTGAAATGTAAGAGTTTTCCTTCAGTTCGAGTGTAGTGGGGAGGCTAGCCCGTTGAGGCAGCTACTTGGGAGTCCGAGTAAGACATGCAGAGTAAATACCCACACTTGTTCGCCACTTCAGGTAATTTTCTATGTCCGTTCGAGGACGGACGTGTGTTTTATAGGTGGAGATTGTGATGACCCAAAGGGTCATTTTTTTAAAATTAGACTCCGTTCCATGCAAACTAACCATAAGAAGTAGTGATTGTTAGAAATTAAATATGATATAAGTTGACTTTTGTCAACATTTTGAGTAAACGTACCCGTATCTGTGTTTCGACGATCCTGGGAGGTCCTAGGTAAAATATGGGACTCGGGCATATGCCCGAAAATGAATTTCGAGGTCCCAAGCCTTAGAAATCAAATTTTGAAAGAAATTATTTTGTTGAAATGTTTATGAATTAAAGAAAAGAAATAATGCTAAAACTCATTGGTATCGGGTCCGTATTTTGGTTCCGGAGCCCGGTACAATTTTGTTGTGATATTTATAGGTTAACTGCAAAATTTGGTGAAAAGCGGAGTTCGTTTGACGTGATTCGGACATCCGGTTGAGAAATTATGAACTTTAAGAGTTTTTGTTGAAAATGATGAGTTTTGAGGTTTAATTCATAGATATACATGTTATTTTTATGATTTTATCACATGAGCAAGTCCGTATGATATTTTTAGACATGCATGCATGATTTGTTTGGAGCCCCGAGGGCTCGGGTGAGTTTCGGGTAGGCCACGGGATGATTTTGCACTTAAATGAATTGTTGGATTTTATTTTTCTGGTCTCTAGGTATTTGTTCTGTGCGATCGCATAGGAAAGTCCGCAATTGCACAGAGTATAATTTAGAAGGCCTGTTTGGAACCTTGTGCGATCGCATGACTTTATCCGCGATCGCACAGTGCAAGCTCAGGGTCCCCAAAATTGTACTGTGCGATTCCACTCTTTCTCCCGCGATAGCACATTTTTAATTTTTCCTTACCCTGTGCGATTGCACTCTTTCTCCCGCCATAGCACAACTTTAATTTTTCCTTACCCTGTGTGATTGCACTCTTTCTCCCGCGATCGCACAACTTTAATTTTCCCTTACCCTGTGCGATCGCACAGTTGCCCAGCCCAGCTATTATAAATACCTGTTAAAGAACGGACAAAATACTTTCTTCTCCAATTTTTCGAAATTCCAGCCCTAAAAATGAGTTTTCTTCAGCAATCTTCATCCCCAATTCATAGGTAATCAATTCCAAACCTTGTTCTTTCAAGTCCTTACTATATTGCATTACTCTTTAAGCAAAAATAAAGAATTTTCATGGTAAAAATCTAGGTTTTGGGTAGAATTAAGGAGTTTTGTAAAATATAAATATGTGACAGTAATAAGGGAGGATACTTACATTTATATTTTACTGATTTTTCAAGAAAAAGAGAATCAAAGTTTTGAAAAGCTAAAATATTTATTTTACTACTCTTTAAATATTTTTGTACTTATGTTATTCAAAGTTAAAGTTTGGAACTCCGAAGAGATATTTGAGAATTGGTTATAGGTGAGTTATTTTATTTTATTTGGTTGCAACACTTAATTATCTATTTGTTTAAATTTCTTTCTTGCTCATTATTTATCGTTGTTAAAGATTATATTGTTGAAGCCCGACTTAGCCTCGTCACTACTTCGCCGAGGTTAGGCTCGACACTTACTCAGTATATTGGGTCGGTTGTACTGATACTACATTCTGTGCTCTTTTTGCACAGATCCAGGTACCATTCTACAGTAGAGGATTCTAGCACGACCACCCGATTTCGTTTAGAGACACGAGGTACATCTGGCGGCGTTTGCAGATATCCAAGAGTCTCCTCCTATATTTACATACACTGGTTTATATCATTCAGAACAGTTACACTATTTATTTCAGACATTCTTTGTAGTATTCTTTAGTTGTTTGTGGATTGTGACACCAGACCCTGGGGTAGTTCTAGAGTTGTTATTATAAATATTATCGTGGTTCGTTTAATTAGTTGGTCAGTTTTATTATTTTATTTTTTGGTTGTTGAGAATTAATTTGATTAAGTTCATTTAAATTAAATTATTTATGCTGAAGTAATTAATTAAGGAAAATTAAATAATCGAATTCTAACATTGGCTTGCCTAGAAAGTGTGGTGTTAGGCGTCATCACGATCGCTAAGGTTGGGAATTTGGGCCGTGACACCAAAATCCAAAAAAAATCAAAAAAATCAAAAATAAATCCATGCAATGTGAATTCTTATCCTAGAAAAAACAACGTGAATGAGTCATTAATGGTGAATACATGTGAGTTTGTTAGGGAAGGGATAAGGTAAGAATCTTTTGCCAAGTGGCATAACTTGATTGACTATTTTCTTTCCTTTAGTTTTGAAATTTCTTTTAAAGGTAAAATAAAAATGCTAGCTAAATATATTCTTTTTTTTTTTAATATTAAATCAAGAGCATATAATATTTTTGATTTTTGATTTTTTTTAATTTCCTTAAATAAAACCTACTAAAAATGAAATAAAGGTTAAAATATGTAGATTAAACTTAAAATTACTTACATACTAAAAAGTGTTGAAAAATCCCAAGTGTGGTAAAAAATTAGGTGTTCACAATGTTATGGTTATAGCTGCCTCTTGTTCTTGGTATCTTTAGATTTATAAATCTGTTTATGTACATTTCGAACAAATGATGTATTTATTTTGTACCAACTTTATAAACTCTAAATCTTAGAAGCTCATGATTTGTACTACCAGTCCTTTGGGAATTCTGTAAAATTAGTTATTTCATTTTTGACTCTTATAATTATCAATATATTGTGGTTTATTGTTAATTGGATTACTTAGTGGTTGGGTTAGGTTTCATCACGAGTGGTTGAATTTTGGATCATGACAGAGTTAAGGCTTGAGAGTCGTGTTGTGTTTGAGTTTTTGGATCGGGTTGCACGCTGTATCAGGCCTTCTTGGATTTATATATATTATTATTATGGATCTGGTTTCAAGCCGCAACAAGTCTTATAGGCTTTATCTATTGTTATGGGATCAGGTTGTACGCTGCAGCAGGCCATATTGGCTTTATATTAGCGTTTGGGCAGGATCCGCCCCTCCGGAGTCTGACATACCAGCAGTGATCGCAGGATGTACGCCGCAATAGGCCATATTTGGAATCTACCTTTCTGAGCTTGTTACTGCTTTCAGCCCAAGGTTAGTCCAGTTACTTATTGAGTATATTGGGTTGGTTGTACTCATACTACACTCCGCACTTCGTGTGCAGATTCAGGTACTTTCTGGGCACGGTGTTTGCTAGATTTTGGAGCATTTCCTACTTGGATACTTTTGAGGTAGCTACTTTGGCGTCCGCAGACCTCGACTCTCCTTATTTTTAGTTTATTTAGCAATGCTCTATCTTTCCTGACAGTTGTATCAGAAGGTTGAATGTGTTGATATTTAGTAGTCAGAAGGTTGACTTTGTTGATATTTAGTAGCTCATGTACTCGGTGACACCCGGATTTTGGGAGATTTTTTATTTGAGTCGCAATTAGTCCTTGCGGTTATTTATGAGATTTTCACTATTAAACTCAATATATCATGCTTTTAAATTAAAATGCGTAGTTGTTTAGTGATTGTCGGCTTGCCTAGTACTGTGTTAGGCGCCATATCGACATGTTGAGATTTGGGTCGGGACAAGAAGTAAAAGAAATAAATGACAAGAAAAAGTGAACGTATGGTAAAAACAACAAGTAATCATATATAACTGAAATACAAGTGAAATGAATTAAGGAAAAAAACAATAACCGTTCAAAACAACAAGTCGTTCCCACATAGAATATACAACAAGAATCACCCCTAGGTACCACACCTCATATTCACATATCTCAACTCACAGTCTTCCTTATATCACCACATGAGACTTGCATTTATTTTAAAAAGTATTTTTCTTGAAATATCTTCACACACTTTAGCCTCCTTATCTCGCCACTGTGCTTCAATTGAAGTAATTTTCCTTACTAGAAACACGCGTATAAATCTCCTTTATCTTGCCGCATGACTTCAATATCACCACCCTTATACTGCTACATGTGCATCTCATCACAACACAATAATCAACAGGCACCACATATGCCCATATACCACAATATCACCAAAATAACAATAACAATATCATAACAGCGCATAGCTCACGGTTCAACAACAATGTATACAAGAGTCTCAACAATAACACAATGAAAAGAGAGGTTAAACTCAACAATGAAAGATACTTCCACGTGATAACAACTTCAATTAAATGCATAAAATAAACTCAACAAGAAAAGTGATAGCATGTAATGACAACTACGACTAAATGCAGAGTAAACTCAACAATAAAAGAGGTAACATGTAATATCAACTACAAGTAAATACATAAGAGTTAACTTCATGTAATATCAACTACAAATAAATGCATAAGAGTGAACTTCAACAATGAGAGAGGTAACATGTAATAATAACTACAATCGATTGGTTATAAGTAGCCTAAGAGTCTAAATGGACCAATTTCCACATATAAGCCCGTGTACACACTCTTCATCTCATGTGCACGTCTTTCATAATTCAAATAGTGAAGTTAAGCTCAACACTATGTGGAAGTTGCCCTACACAAAGTTAGGCAAAATGCTTACCTCAACCAGGCCAAATCAACACTCAAAATGGGGTTTCTTTTAAAATTGGCCTCCACGTGACTCAAAATCTAACAAAAAATGACTTAATATCATCAAACAATGCAAGAGTAACCAATTTCGATTAATAAAGCTAGAAATTTTATATAATTCCCAAAAAGTCAACTCTGGACCTGCGTGGTCAAAACACGAGTCCAAGGGTAGATCTCCGCTACCCATAACCCTACAAGTCCATATATGTGTTTTGTATTCAAATACGAGTCCAATTCGACTCTCTAATCTCAAAACTTTATTTTTTTCAAAATATAGACAAATTCCCCAAACCTTTTATTCAAATTACATAGATTAGAGGATAAATCTCATGAATAATCATGTAATATAATTGAAAATTGATGAAAACCACTTACCCGATAGTTGTATGTGAAATCCCTCCTCAAAATATCCTCCCACTGAGTCTAGGGGTTCTAAAATATGATAAAATGAAGATAGGTCTCATTTTTCAGCCCTTTTGTTTAGGTGAAAAAGTCGCAAATGTGACCCAGGTTCGCAATTGCGAACCCTCGCAAATGCGAACAACATCTCGCAAATGCGGTGCCTGACAACCTAGGTAAATGTCGCAAATGCAATATTGATTTTGTCATGACCCAAAACCGGTCCAGGTCGTGATGGCACCCAACGACGAGGTTAGGCAAGCCAACGAACAA
>ML279475.1:5000-15329 GCA_005239495.1 Nicotiana undulata
GTGTCAACTCATCATACAAGAGCTAACTTCCCGACTCCCGTTTCCGACAGGTGGAAGTATGGATACCAGAGGAGCTAACCGAGAAGGGAAGGAGGATCAGAAGTCTTGAAAATCAGAACGGTGTTCGTAGATGAATTATGTTGTCGTGAGGCTTTGGTTAGGCCAACTACTATAGGCTAGCTACTTCTAGCTTCTATACTGGCCCTTCCACTTTGGTGTAGTTTTAGTTTGTATTGGTGCTGAATGAACATATCAAACAAAGGCGAGCAGTAAAAGCCCTTCTCTGACCTGGGAAAAGCAGTGAACTGTAGAAGCTAGGGCTTTGTTCACCTTTTGACACGCACACTATTCCGTTCTCAGCGGAAACCCGCCTTAGAGAATGAACGGCAATAAGATAAGTCAATGTTCAATCTAAGACAGCGCTGAGCGCTGATAGCTTGTAGTGAACAGCCCCATTATGAAACCAACCGAAAGCAACCTTTAGTACTTAAGTATTTAAGGTTTGGAACCCTTGCACCTATGATAGAAAGTCGTTTGCTTGTTGCCAAACCCTTCGCCTTTCTTTTGAATCAAAGTAGGTCGCGACTGTTGTATTTTAGTCGGTCGGGGGAAGCGGTAGCTTCGTGCTCCGCTTCTCTCACTCTTTCTTGCGTGAAGGCTTAGATCCCTTTTCGCTCCAAAAGGTTCCCAAAAGATTTGATCCAACAGAAATCCCGCATTGAGCGTAGCTAATATGCGGCTACGGCTAGCCGATCAAATCATTCCTTAAAAAAATCTATATATATAGAGAGATCCCCTAGATATACATATAGAATAAATGTTCATGGATAGACAGACATTTCATTGATTCTTTGTTTTTGGGCTGAAAAAGCTCGTCGATCCAAATGAATCATTCTTTTGGTGTCTCTTCGCTCCCCACCCCGAAACTGACCCACGGCACAGCGCCCATTCGCTTCGCACACGGGAAGGCAACAAAGTTTAGTTCATGAGACCGCAGCGCAGCGGAGTGGAGCAGCCGCGACACGAAGTTCCTTACCTTAGCTGGATCTCGCTGGTGCCACCTAAACGGTAGGTAGGCGGCGGATNAGCAGCCGCGACACGAAGTTCCTTACCTTAGCTGGATCTCGCTGGTGCCACCTAAACGGTAGGTAGGCGGTGGATATGTGACGTTTGGAGTTTTCATTCGTGCACCTGTCCCCAATGGAAGAATGAGTGATCTTTTCCCCTACGGATCATGGCCTTACCACTCAGTCCCCGATGGCCAGCGGGGGATTCGGTATAGCAGCTCAGGTTCGTTTGCGTTGCACGTTCCCGCTGGACTGGACACATGTTAGCTGTAGGAAGTATGGTTCCAAAAGTGACTTCGGTTCGCCAGTTCAAACTCAACTCCTCGCTTTACGTTAGCGGACCTACAGGTCGGGCCGGGGCTCTACGCTCTTTCTTTCTGTGTGGATGATACCGGGGAGAGAAGGGAATGTGTCGAGGCGGCGAACAAGACAACTACATTTTGGCTTTTCCCTCCATGAGATGAGCCTAGTGCATTGGACCGATGGATAAGAGAACTGAGTTGGCCTAAAAAGCGCTTGGGCGCTCTATGTACGATGTAGACTCCATCAGATACATATCGATTTCTTTCTGATGGATCAAGAATAGATAGTTGTCTCATCAATAGATAGAAATAGGAGATTTCCCCTTATTCTTGAGAGATTCCCTCTCTATATCTTTCGATCTATCAGAACAGATCAGGCAATCTATCAATCGATTTGAAATAGCACGCTCATCTCACTTTTCGTTCATTTTCGCCACGAAAACATAGCTGCCATAATAAGAAGCAGGCGAAGCAGCTACAAGTACTCGTTTCACGCCCTTGAATTATTATTCATGAATGAATTGGGAAGCCAACAGAAAGATTTGATTCTGACTTCGTAGAGTCGGTGCTGTTGTTTCCTGCGCATAAGGCCGTCCCCCACTCCCGTCCCAGGGCGCTAAGGGGCTTTTGTTTTTGGAACAGACGACAGTGTTTTGCTGATGCCTCAAATCAAGCTTTTATTGCGACATACTATGCTTTATCCCCCATTGCTAGTAGGTTGATGGGTCGCGCACCCGACACACATGTTTTGGCCTTGTGTGTCCATAACTCAAAATAGGTGACCTTACGGCCGCCCCCGGACTAAACATACCAATAATCACCAGATTCATATGAGCTACTGAGGAGTAAGCAATGATCTTCTTAAGATCGATCTACCTTAAACTGGTCGAGAAAGTATATATTATAGAAATCGCGCTTAAAGTATAAATGAAAGGAGTGGAACAAAGTGTCGCTTCGGGAAACATGGGTATTGAAAATCTTAAAAACCCGTAGGTTCCCAATTTCCTAGCGTAAACCTCCGCTTTTCAGTTTTAATCATGTGCTTTACCAACGCATTCAATGGATTCCACCATGAACCGGGAGCGGGCGAAGACATGCAGCTTCCATTTTCGAGGTACACAGTCACGTGCTGAGCAAAGAGGTATATATCACACTCATTCACAAGCGCAAGGTGCGGCATCCGCCTGAACGGGGAGAGGATTTCCCTAAAACAAAGATAGGCGTGTCAGGAAACAATGTGAAGTCACCCCTATTTCGCTGTCCAGGGAGCTGTTGACTAATGACCTAAAAAATGCGTGACGTTTGGGAAGCATGAGCAACCCTTCGCGCATGAGATAGCAATGACAGGAGATTGACCGGTCGGGGTCGAGTGATCTCAAGGGTTTATGTATGCTTATCCTTCTGCGACTACCTCTCTATTTTAAAAAGTACATAGAAATGGTAGTCACTGGGAGTGAGTGAACTACCCGGGGAGAAATGGGCAACCTATCTATAGAAGGGAAGGAAAAGGGTTATCCGCTCATAATGATTGTAGAGTCTCTCGGAGTTGGAGGTCTAATAGTAGTCACATCAAGTCCTCCCCCTCTTACTCAGAATAGCTAGCGAGAGGAATACTACCGATTAACTATGAAAGAAGGATTTTAAGAATGAAAAAAATCTTATCTTAAGGATAGAGAGCCCTCCGCCTACCTTTTCACATATGAGGGAGTGAGCGGTTTTTCTGCTATGAATGAATGACCTCTCCATTTATTTTCAAGCTTGCTCTTCAAACCGGCCTATCGCTCTCCTCTATGAAAAGGTTCTTCCATAATCACTCTCAATAAGACATCCATTCCCCTTTCAAATGAAAAGAGAACTAGACTTTTCTCTTCATCATTGAAATCCGCCATACAATCGCAGTGCGGTGCTCTCAAAAAGCTCAATCCTCTAAGGCTGAAACGAATAGATCAGGAATTCGACCTGGGATCCACCCGTTCCGATCCTTGCCTACTAAACATTTGCACCCCCGAATATGTATGTTGGGAGAACCCCATGATCCTTACGCGTGGAAGGGAAGAAAGAAAGAAGGCGAACATGAATACTAAAAAGCGGTTCATGGGGACCCCCAAAAAAGGGGATAGAGAGCGTGGAACGGGCTTTCCAAGCATAAAACAACCCCTACCTATACATTCAATGGCAACAGACAGAAGGCAGTTTTGTCGTTGTTCTTAACCCTAGGCACATTTCCGTTCCCAATAATCTTCATGAAAAGACTACCATGATTTCCGAACGAACCGAGGGAGAGTCGAGGCCTAAAAAAAATTATCTATGATCTGCTTATTTCCAAGAACGTATCATCCGCTGCCTTATCCGCCGTCTCTGCGGCCGCCAAAAGCCTACCCTCTCTCGGCTATTGAGTGGGTTGACTCGGGAAGAGATCCGGACAAACCTTCCAACAAGCAGAATAGAGGTTGACCATAAGGCCATCTCGGGCATGGGAAAGAAAGGCGGCGGACAACCGACTTAACTGGAGAGCCTAAACGGCATTGAGGATGAGTCCACCGGTCGACAAACGGCTTCTATCTATAGGTGATTTGATTATGAATTGGTCGACTTGTCACGATTGATTTATCACACACAACTAGGTTAGGCAGGCTTGGGGAGGTGATCTGAATCGTTATCGATATGATGCGGGGCTGATTTGCTTACCGTAACGAACTTGACTCTGCCCCTGAAACAAAAGGGCGGGAAGACCTTTGACTTGGGCTGTGGAGGGATTGGGGTCGCTTTTCTTTAGTACTTTATTCTGTAACAAGGCTCAAATACCTCCAGCTGGATTTGAAATGGATCAGGTAGGGCATCCGTTTACGACGTGGGTGGGATTAGCAGTTTTCTCTATTTTCTTCAATGGTAGGAAATACGCATCAACGGGGGTATGTGGGAGGAAACCAGTCTGCAGTAATTCAAATTTCTCCTTCGGATCACTAAGTAAAATCTTGACTCACACATACAGCGGTGTATTGTTGTCAACTCACATAGTCGTACCTACCAGCAACAAGACGACTACTCCATGCACGCCACTAAACGGTGCTATTTAACGCTTGGGTTCGCCCAATACAAGAACTACAGCTCAACCTAGCTTAAGGCTAAAGCCGTGGACTACACCCCCGTGAGAGCCCTCTATTTGACTAACATACTCCCTTTTGATCTCCCCCATACCTTCATATCAAAGCTGGGAATGATTGACTTTCGGATTAAAATAATAGCGCATAATGGCAGTACTCCTTCCCATTTCTTCTTTTATGATCTTATCTACTTGAAATGCTTACCTGTAAGTGCGGAGAAGGTACCCAGGGGACCAAACGAAAGGGCACTGAAAGGTCTTCAATTAAAGCTTCGCTAGTACTTGAAAGACTCGAAAGACCTACTTGATGAGTTTCCTTATGAGTGAGTTCGTAGGTGCCATTAAGTCGAGTGTAGCGAAGGGATTCTCCTAAGAGAAGCTTTAGCCCTTGAACCTGAAACGACTTTTATGAGCTATCTCAGTAGTGACCGACTTTATTTTATTAGCTGTATGATTAGTGGCTTAGCTGTTAGCTGTCTAAAAGCTATGGTAAATAAAATCCCTTTTGAAAATAAGCCACTAATCTGCCTTAGGTACTCTTTTAAGTTCGTGTAAGGCGGAGGGAATGAAGGGACCTGCAGGTGGCTGAAAATTCGTAGTGCGCTACCGCTAGTGAGTTAGCGCAACAACTTAGTGTCTTGTTTTCTTCGCTACTTTTTTTTACATAAGGTCTGCAGGAAAGCGGTTGCTAAGGCTTGTAGCTTGCTTCTATCCTTAGTCAATTTTGGACTAAAGCTGTTCTGACTGCCGTATCTTTTTTGAACCGAATATCTTCCTCTGTCATCTCTGGTCTATCTCTTTTTGAGAGAAGATTTTCTCCCCCGCCTGCCTATGAAGAACTTCAAGTCTATCGGGAAAGGATGTGGTGGTAACCCCTGTAGCTTTGTCTAGAACCAGGCGTCCAGCCGTGTAGGAAGAATCACCCTAGCCACTACAGCGACCCCACCCCCAACTCTAGCTAAGAAGCACCCTCCACCCACTTTCATTTTTCTGTGTTCCCAAAAGCCCGCCCGCCCTGTTTTTGATACCCTTTCTGATTCCCTCACCCAATCTCATGAGATGCAAGCCCAGCAGGCTCTGCCTTAACCTGTCCTCAGATAGCCAGCCCTCACCAGGATGTTGGCATTGCTAAATGCTCCGCCACAAAGCAAGCTTTCCCGAATACGACAGATGCGGAAGTGGCTAAAGAAGTCGGAGGAAGAAAGTTGTTGGACAACTGTATATACGAGGGTACATTAGTATTATGGGAATTGGCAATATTGAAATAAATGGTAAGGGGTAGGAATCAACTTTTTTAGGTGTTGCTCTACTAAAGTAGTCGGCCTAACCTTCGGTTCCCGTAACCAAGTTTTTCTTTCTCACTCCTTATGTACTTTTTTTTACTTCATCCATACTTTTTTACTTTTTCTGAAGTGTGGGGCAAACGGCGCCCTCTACTTCTACTTCTAACTAAAGGCGAACAGCCGGCATTGCAAGCAAATAGAAAGCCCCCGCCCCTTTGAGCCGGAAAGCGTACCGGNACTTCTTCCATACTTTTTTACTTTTTCTGAAGTGTGGGGAAAACAGCGCCCTCTACTTCTACTTCTAACTAAAGGCAAACAGCCGGCATTGCAAGCAAATAGAAAGCCCCCGCCCCTTTGAGCTGGAAAGCGTACCGGCTGTTTGAATCGCGAAAGGGCCGCTTTCTTAATATTATTTAGATATATAATTATAATAGATAGATAATATTATATTATATATCTATCTATAAACAAAAATAAATAACGAAAATAAAGAAAATCATTTTTTTATAAAACTTTTCATTCCTGGGAAGAGGAAGAAGGAGATAGGACAAAGGCCTTCTCTTTCCGTCCGCTCTTCCCGAACTGAGTGAATTGCATGTAGAGATCCGTAGGGGCTTATAGTTTAATTGGTTGAAACGTACAGCTCATAATGGTGATATTGAAGGTTCGAGCCCTACTAAGCCTATCACCCCCTTGTCTTCACCTGATACAAGGCAGCCGAAGTACCTGCCACCCTGCAGATCTCAATCTAGCACTGGCATATGGAACCACACTGCTACCGCTGCCCTTCGGGCATGCCTCCTATTCTTATCACTCACCTACGCTCTTGCAGCATGCCCCCTTCGGGCAATACGGTGTAATACGCAAAGCTGCTGAGCCATAGCTCTTCGATCGCTATATTCTTGCGATAGCGAAGGCGTGGTTCATCCTCTAAGAGAGAGTAGATGCGAAGGTTCGGATCGAAGATCTTCGCGAGANATAGCGAAGGCGTGGTTCATCCTCTAAGAGAGAGTAGATGCGAAGGTTCGGATCGAAGATCATCGCGAGATAGCCTCGGGCCACCATAGCATGTCAGGCCGACTACTACGACTACATGCCCATATAGTGCAGTGGCTTGGAAGAAATCTACTTTGACCATCTTCCGAAGTTATAAATAATTTACTGATCAAAGGCTGTAAGGGTGGACTGCTCTACATTCATCCACACCACAGTGACCCCGAAGCGATCTTCTTCTAGTTACGGGACAAAATCTGACAGCCAATTGCTGGCTCTGAATAACCAGCCCAGCAATAAGCTCAATTCTTCCATAACATAAGAGGGTGGGCTTACGTGCGAGCCGAATGATGTAGGTGCACAAAAGTACTTCGCGCCACAACCATCTCCTTTTTATAGGTTCTACGGACCAATGTCTGCTTCTTCATCTGGGAGAAAAGAATCATAGATATGCTGGTCATTAGAAGGAAGAAGCTCCATAAAACGATTCCTTGTGTATCATCTATAGCAAAACTAGGAAACGGGAGCTAGCAATACGGACCGTGTTGAAAAGGTTCCTGAGACACAGCATGGAAAAGTAATAATATTAAGAAACGAGGTCCAAGAATGAAGAAGGGGTAGAATTACTGAATGAATACGAGCTGTGGCTAATACCCGAGGCATAAAATAAGCATTTTCTATGGGATCCCGAAACCACCAACCATCCCGACCTAATTCATGATAAGCCCACCAACATCCAGGACAAATGCCTACGATTAAAAACCACCGACATGTCAAGAACCATATTCGAATTGGGTTCTGGTCCTGGTCAGAGACCACTGTGTTCGCGCCGGCGGTCCAACAAAGAGGCGAAGTAGTGGTATCTTTCTCTCCATTACGAATGACACGCTTCGCCTGCTCCCTCCCCATGTCCACTAGCCCTCCTGTCTAGAGAGAAGAGAAGGCGAAAAAGCGTCGCCGAAGCAGCATAAGCAGGCTTCTATTGCTACGTAACAATAAAGCAGGATAGCATTTTGCGCCCACACGTTTGAATTTGAGGGTAAAGAGCTCGCTTGTTATACGGGATCTGACACATCCAACATAGCGAAACAGTGTTCTATTCTTTTCGACGTCATCATTCCGCAGTGGCGGAGAGTGGAGTGCCACAATCCCATTCATCATTTTTTATCTACATAAGCCAAAGGCCATAGCATTGGCGACGTCTCCGGCATAAATGCAAGGAGGATGTATAGCTGATATAGGATCTTGTGGAACAGGATTTGATTCTGCAAGCGGTTCAGTACAAACGAAGAAATTTCGAACAAAAGGGTCGGAACTCGCTGATAGGAAAGGAGAGAAAAACAAAGCAATGCCAAGAGCTCCGTCAATCCGCTGTTCATCGATAGACGAAGCTCTCTCTTTANATACAAATGAAGAAATTTTGAACAAAAGGGTCAGAACTCGCTGATAGGAAAGGAGAGAAAAACAAAGCAATGCCAAGAGCTCCGTCAATACGATGTTCATCGATAGACGAAGCTCTCTCTTTATCATCTCTTGCCAGATGCAACATCCTTTTTCCTTCTCGCGAACCACGGGAGCGCCTAGCGCCCACAGGAGGAAAGCTCATTTTCCTTTCAGGGTAAAGCGGTGCATAAAAAAGGACTGGCCCATCAAAGGTCCGGTTCCTTCACGAACGAAGTTCAGAATCAACAAGGGTTCGTAGAACAAAGGGAGTGTATAACTAGGGCGCAACCCCACTTTTTTTTCGTAACGAGGGAGAGATAGAATGGAGTTCTTCACGAAGTTCGAAACAAAGGAATATAAAAAAGTTTCTCTATGGCCTCCTCGTTTTGAGATATTATGGCTTAGGGGTCGACCCCGGTAACAAAGAAGGAATCCATAAAAACTTAGGAACCGACACCATGATATAATACTACGCTCATGATTAGACCATGTCCCTGAGATTTGATAAAAGAAAGGTGCATTAGCGGTTAATACGTTGTAATTGTATAAGTTATTAGAAATATGACGGAACGAAAGACCAAGGAAAGAAAGAAGAATACACCAAAATGCAAGTGTTGCACCAAACACTGGTGGTTGTTTCTTGTTGTAAGTGAATGCAACGAAAAGACCCGTAAATAACGAATAATGAAACACTTCATATATTGACATTTTGTGCTCATTTCCAAATTTCTGCTTTGTTATTCCCATCATCCGATAACCACATAATGATCCACAAGAAAGGTAGAAGGATTCAAACCTATGGCCGGCCTGCCCCTGACCTGCTGGGTTGGGTGGCCGGGTTAGCACCCCTCGTAGCCTCTGTACCCGAAACAGATGTGTTGCGCTGCCCAACACCTAACCTTGTCTTCCTTACTCCTCTTCTGGTTGTGCAATTACCAATTGCGGGTTACCCCCGGTCCGGCCGCCCCTGACCTAAGAAGAACTATTATCCTTATGACCAAACAAGTATTAGCTTCTTACTTCTCGAGCGATAGTTCCACGATCCCGACCAGCAACTTCTTGGGAGTAGGGGAATCAAAGCTTGCCCAACCTAGTAAAGGGGCTTGGGGATAGAGGGTTTTCTGGGGGAGAGAAAGTTTCCAGGTTGGATTTTTTAAGATCAAGTAGTACTAGTTGGGTAGATAGAGGTGGTGAAATCTAACCTTTGCATCGATCTTCTTTAGCAGGGCGGGTCGCTTGAGTGTAAAAACCATGCGGTGGTTGTTTTTCCTTGTCTTATCGAACTAGCTTATGCTCATTCCTCCTTTGATGACTCCCAGTAGAGAAAGCCTAAATTTTCCGATGTGGATTGAAAGGAAGTTCGGTATGGACATAGATCATTCCGCCTATCCGGAGTGTTGGAAATATAGCAATGTTTTTTGTGTTTTTTATTTCCCGATCATTGGAAGCAATCTTCACTGTACAAGGATCTCCTCACAACAACCTCCACTACGATAGAAACCGACAATGAGTTTATGAAGGTTTCGAGTAGTGCGAGATAGGCTAATCACCAGACTGCTCTGGAATAGGTTAATCGCTGGAGACAAGAACGAGTGAATCCAGTTTCGAGAGCATGCCTTACTCTAATAGGGGGCGTAGAGTTTCTAAGTGAAGGCAAGCGCAACTATATATGTAATATCCTAGCTGTCAGCAAGGCAGGTCCGCTATAAAGCCTACCGGCCAGAAAGTCCTTAAGAACGAGAAAGCCGACTAAAAGGCTATTCCATAACCGACTCTTGTTNTCATAACCGACTCTTGTTGGCGAGTCAAGGGGGCTTGGCTGGTACCAGGCTCTGAAAGAGTTTTCTTCGAGCGAGCTGTCTTTCTATCTTTTTTTGGTTGCATTCCCAAGGCAATGCTTTTTGTAGATTGAGATGGATTGATATTCACTATCGTGCCTCCTTTTTGTACCAGTTGATGTTGGGGCAGTGCTTAATATGAGTTTTCTCCTGCCCAAGACAGCTTCGAGGTTCCCATTAATCGATTACAGAGGTTTCTACCACTGAACTTGCTTATGCTCCCCTTTTATCGAGTGATATTTCTATAAAGAAGATTGAGTAGGAAAATGTTGAATTGGCTTCAATCGAGATTGCCTCGGC
>ML279479.1:0-21028 GCA_005239495.1 Nicotiana undulata
CACCACCACCACCACCACCACCACCAAACAAAAAACAATTATCAACCATAGTTCCGTTTCATCTTTTTTCCTAAATTTAATACTAAAATTAGCAAGAACAGCTTTAAAACCTAACTATAAAACCAACAAAGATCTCTGTATGTTTTTTTTCTTAATACCGAACAACGATTATGCTCAAATTATCAACAATTCAAACCGTAATTTCGAATTAACCGCATAAATGATATAAACAACATCAGTGTGATCGTAATGTGCAATTACTGCACAAATTCAACCTACAAGTACTCCAATTTTATTTTATTTTTCGCAAAGAAGAAAAAGACCAGAGAATACCTAGAAATATAATTTTGATACATGGATTGATAAAGTCGATGAATAAATCAATAATTAAAAACTGAGACATACCTTCACTGGGTTGAGATGAAAGAGGAGAAAAGAGTCGGTGTGAAAGTGAAAGCTTTCCAATATGAAGTGTCTTTTTTTGGTGAGCGGTTGATCCATCTTTTAAAAAGAACAAAAGCCAATAAACCCAAAAACGGTTTTCCCTTTTTATTTTAAGTGTTTTTAAGCTAAAATAACCTTTAAGTCATTTTGTAGATTTGAATAAAATAAAAAAGTATTTTAATCACTTATTTTTAAGCTAAAATGATAAAAATAAATTAAAAGTTAAAAACTAAAATTTCTAACTTGTGATTTAAAAGCTATTTTGGCCTAAAAGCCACTTAAAATAAGTCCATCCAAATAATTTGTTTGACCAAGCTTCTCCGAATTCAAAATTACTTTTTTTTTAAAGAGCTTTTTTCAAAATTAAAGTATCCAAACTTTTAGAAGAAAAAAAAATGATTTTAAGTAGAAGCAGAAGCAGTTTTGGGGAAGCAGAAAAAGTAGTTTCTCCTTAAAAACACTATTGAGAAAAATACATCTAGAATCACTTTCTAGAACTTGACCAAACACTAATTGATGTTCATAAGTGCTTTTCAAATTAACTAGTCTCTTCATACGAACGTTACGCGTATACCATTTATTAATATAATATAGATATTTCTAAAAATTGCATAAATGTTATTAAAAATATGTTTGACAAAAAATTAATTAAAGAAAAAAGTGTACGATCTTGAATATAATAATAAGCTAACTTAATTGAAGAAGAAACTAATACAAAAAAATATTAAAAAATGGTTCCACAAAGAGTAGAACAATATTTTGACTTGTATTCATATTGATTGTATTAGTATTTTACCCTTTTTACATATAGTATTTACTTCTTTTAGTAAACCTGAAAATGTTAGGTTTAATATTACGAGTCTTAATTCATAGCTCTAAGAAGATAGAACTGTATTTTTAATATGTGAAAAAATCGCAATTATGATAACATAGTACGGTAAATCTAAAATTTCACCAGTTATAGTTACATTAACAAATATAAAAAATTAAAAATTAGAATATATTATAATTTATTTTTTTAATACATCTATTTTAAACATTAAAAAATATATTATTATCTTATGATCAATATATTGAAAGTAATATCTATCACTCATGGATTAAAACATCACACATTTATTGATAAGGCTGCATATATTTTGTTAGTTGAAGTTGTATATATATGCTTATCAGGAAGGAGGACATATAATATTTTATACCTCCTTCTGTTATTTTGGGTGATGGAATCACAATATTGTATTATATATACGTTTTTGGTCATATGTTGTGTTATATCTGAGATAAGGTTCGAGTCCTTTCATTGCACCTTTTTGGAATACAACAACACCCAGACTTTTATCTAGGTAAACTTATGAGGGGGAAAATTGAATTGCATATATTATTTTAAATAGTATTGGAAGGTTAAAATAAAAATTTAACCACACAAATTTACACCTACAGAATAATCTAGGTTACTTGAATAAAAGTTTATTGAATAAGTAATATTTACCTTGCAAAATAATTAATACATTTATAAAATAATGTGCAATTAAATGATAATTCTTCTGCTTAAATAACTAATAATGGTTCGAAACACATTTTGCTTTGAGTGAGTCTCTTCGACCGAAAAAAGAATCTCTTCGATTGGACAACTACACAAGGCCCTTCTCCTCAATGCTTTAACTAACAATGGTTCATCATAAGTGTTATAGAGTGGTTGGAACATAAATGGTTGGTTCCAACTTGTTCATTTTGCTGGAATTTTTCAAGTGCTAAAATTTTCTAGTGTTGAAATTTCTCTCGAGGGTCGTAAACCCTTTTGACATTATTGTTTCTAAGTGCTGAAAATTACACAATGATCTAATATTTATTAGAACTGAAAAAATAACTAACACACATTTCTATGAAAGATGCATCCTTTAGAAAAGGATGGCAGCTTTTACCAATATTATTTAGTATTTTATTTAGTTATTTTTGCTATTAAATATAAAAGTATAGTACTAAAAGGGTATTTTAGTCTTTCAACTTTTAATTTAGAGCTTTCCAATTTTAGATTAGTACTAATTTCTCGGCACACGTATTGCGTGTGTATTCCGTCTCATGCAATGGTTATAAAAGAAAATTACATAAATATAATATTAAAAGGGTCGGACTAGACTAGGTAAGTGAGTTGAAATAACTCATTTTTTAGTTTCAGTCTGAGGTTGCCACATGGCCGAGTAAAAAATCGACACGCCATTAAATTGAAGGCCCACAAGTTTTGTCGTTAGACGTGGGGGGTAATTCTAGTAATAGGATTAACGTCGTGTGCTTTTTTGGACGGATAGATAAACGGAGGGTACCTGTAAACTATTTACCATATGATAGGGGTAGTTTAGGCCCTGTAGGCATTTAAAATTTATTGTAATTAGATCTGTAACATAATTTGGACTATATTTTAAATTCAAGATATATTAATTCAAATAAATTTATTGGGCTTATATAATAGTTATATAAATCCATCATATATGGATTAAATAAATAAGTCTTAATCCATTGGGCTAAAGAGATGAGCCCACTTCATTAAACCCAAGATGTCATCTTTCTAAAGGCCCAGTTTGGTGCCACGTGTCAAATGACATGGCATATCACGTCAAATGAAAGAGTCAATAGGACCATGCCACGTGTCAAAACGAAAAGGCATGTCAAGTCATACTAAAAGGCTAATAAAATCGCGTCACGTGTGCAAGTGACATGTTCTGGCCAATCAAATGCGATCATGTCATACTTCAATTTGATTGGTCATGAAGAGTTTGTTATTATCACAACTCCTCCCTTCCAAAACTATAAATAGGGGTCTTCATAACCCAGAAAAGACACCAGAAGTTATACCAAGAAGCAAGAGAGAGCTCGTGGATCAAACGCCGCAAATTTCTCTACAAGTTTTAAGCTTCAAGCAATCAAGTTCAAGTTCAAGAAATCAAGTTCAAGCTCAAGAATGAAGAACAAATCAAGTTCAAGCTCAAGAACGAAGAACAAATCAAGGTTCAATGAGTACGAGTTCAAATCAAAGTTCGTGCTAGTTAAATTCAAGATCATCGTTCGTGGCAATAACTACATATTCAAGATCAAGCTCAAAGACCCTTGAATTTATTTACTATTGGAAAGAAGAATCAGAGGATTCATAGAGATTGTACACTCAAATATTTGAAATAAAATACTATAATTATTGCAATTTTATTTGGTCTTGATTTTATTTTCTCGACGCAAATTTATTGTCCACAAATTCTGGCACGCCTAGTGGGACAATCTCTACCCCTCATCTCAATTTTTCAATCACCAAAATTCAATAAAAACGAAATGGCTTCCAAGAAAATCAACTCCAGTTCAACTTCCACCAAGGCTGCTAATTTCAGGTTCTATGCTGATGTGGAAAGCATCCTCGATGTTACTTTTGGAAGCTTTGGACCAGTTACGAGGAGCAAAGCAAGCTCGTTAGGACAACAAGCACCCCAAGTGTCATCCGCATCAACCCTTGTTTTCAGATCTTCTTCCTCAAAAGGAGCAAGATCTTCCACAAACGCACTCGAAGAAGGAAGCGGTGTTGCTGAAAAGATCAAGAAAACTCTTGCTCCGCTTGACCTCTCCATATCCAAGCACTTTGCTGTGAAGGAAAATAATGATGTTTCAAGTGATGGATCCTCACACTTACACCACGTAACGTGAGTCAATCGAGGATCAATCTGTGTGACAATACATGCTACCCTTCATCGTCCACGACAATCATGCAAGCCATGGTGATAAACACTTCATCTGTGGAGGAGCAGTTGGCAAAACTGACTGAAGCAATCACTGGCTTGACCAAGTGTATGCAGAATCAAGATGCTAGAATTGACAAGCTAACAGATAGGGTGGGAATCTTGATGGAAGAAGAATCCAACTGTGCACCTGGCAAGCTCCCAGAGATTCCAGAGGGTAATTCTCCCCCAAGACAAGCTACAATCGATAAGGCTATTCCTGTCTCATCTGAAGGGATGATTCCAATCGATCAACTGAAGGAGTTCATCAAAGGAACTATTGAAAGCAAGTACGAAGTTTCTACCAAGTCTTCCCTTACATACGCAAAGTTGTACAATGCAAGGATCGATATGTTGAAGAAGCCTGATGGTTATCAACCTCCAAAGTTTCAACAGTTTGATGGTAAAGGCAATCCAAAACAACATGTGGCGCACTTCGTTGAGACATGCAACAACGCTGGGACTTAAGGAGATTACCTCGTCAAACAGTTTGTCCGCTTATTAAAAGGAAATGCTTTTTATTGGTATACATACCTCGAGGAAGGATCTATTGATAGCTGGGATCAACTAGACCAAGAGTTTCTCAATCGCTTTTATAGCATAAGGCGCACTGTGAGCATGGTAGAACTCACAAATACTCGTCAATGGAAGAGTGAACTAGTTATCGACTTTATCAATTGTTGGAGGAATGTAAGCCTCAACTGCAAAGACAGACTTAGTGAAGCTTCTGGCATAGAGATGTGCATCCAAGGTATGCACTGGGTATTGCGCTATATCTTGCAAGGTATCAAGCCTAGCACATTTGAAGAACTTGCAACTCGTGCCCATGACATGGAATTGAGCATGGCCTCCGCTGGAAATGAAAGGCTGCACATCTATGAACCTCGCAAAGGGAACGACAAGAAACAAGTCAGAAAATGGAGCAAGTTTGTACCAAGATCTAAAAATAAAGAAGCTACGAATTCCAACACATCACCTATGAAGTTCACGACGAAGGTGAGCAAGAAACAGAGTATGAAATTCACTTCGTTTCAAGATAAGCCAAGTGGAAAGTTGACTCTAAAAGAAATGCAAGAGAAAGAGTACCCATTTCTGGATTCTGATGTGCTAGCTATTTTTGAAGAACTCCTTGAGTTAAATCTCATTGAGCTTCCAAAGATGAAGCGACCAAATGAAGCTGGGAAAACAAACGACCCAAATTATTGCAAATACCATCGACTTATGAGCCACCCTCTGGAGAAGTGCTTTGTCTTCAAGGACAAAGTTATGGACTTGGCTCGCAAAAAGAAGATCGTGCTTGAAGATGAGAAAGCAAACGCATACCAAGTCTCTATCACCTTTGGCTCATTCAGTCAGGATGAATTATGTGGTTTTAAAGAAAGTAAAGATGAAGAATTACTGGAGAACGACAAAGCTGAAGTCAATCAACCTGAGGATGAAGAAGGTTGGACGTTGGTGACTCGTCGTAGGTGCCACAAAAGGAGCCCACAAAAAGTATCAATGGAACAACCAACAAGGAAAATAATGGTGAAAAGACCTAGGAGATGAAACCCAGTTAAGCAGGTAAAGAAAGCGAAAGTGGAGGTGCACCACCCTCAAAAGCCACAACATCCAGTGACCTTGGAGGAGTTTTTACCAAGTTGGTTTCGCACGAAGATTTCCCATGGTGATATTAATGCCTCTTGTTTCCATACAGACGAAGGGAAAGAAAAGAGTGATGACCTACCCTTGGCACCATCTTCGTAAAAGCTTATCGAGTACACTCCTCAAGAAGTTAATGCTTGCGAGGAAAAAGTCACGTTCAAAATGACGATCTTCTACTATGTGACACTCCTCATAACCGCCCATTGTACCCGGTTGGCTATATGCGTGATGAAAGGGTAAATCGTATTTTGGTTGATGGAGGATCCTTAGTGAATATTTTGGCCAATTCGCACTGTGAAAGAACTTGGTATTCCTATGAATGAACTCCCAGAAAGTCGTGTGATGATCCAAGGATTCAACCAAGGGGGGCAAAGAGCCATAGGCGCGATCAGGCTGGGAATCACCATTAAAGATATGCAATCAAGTGCATGGTTGCATGTGATCGATGCAAAGACTTCATACAACATCCTGCTTGGAAGGCCTTGGATACATGAGAATAATGTGGTTCCATCTACCTACCATCAATGTTTGAAATACTACAGGGGGAAGTCGAGAAGAAGATAGTTTCTAATGATGAGCCATTCACCGAGGCAGAGTCACACTTCGCCGATGCAAAGTTCTACTTGAAGAATTGCATTGTGAAGGAGCTAAAAGTTGATGATGGCATGAAAAAAAATAATGACGAGCCCATAACTAAAAGAGCTGAGGTGACTAATGGTAAATCCAAATATGTTACTGAGAGGTACAACCCAATGCGAATAATAAATCTCATAGAGAGGATATTGCGTCTTATGGCAAGAATCTACTTGAAGAATTGCATTGTGAAGGAGCTAAAAGTTGATGATGGCATGAAAAAAAATAATGACGAGCCCATAACTAAAAGAGCTGAGGTGACTAATGGTAAATCCAAATATGTTACTGAGAGGTACAACCCAATGCGAATAATAAATCTCATAGAGAGGATATTGCGTCTTATGGCAAGAATCTACTTGAAGAATTGCATTGTGAAGGAGCTAAAAGTTGATGATGGCATGAAAAAAAATAATGACGAGCCCATAACTAAAAGAGCTGAGGTGACTAATGGTAAATCCAAATATGTTACTGAGAGGTACAACCCAATGCGAATAATAAATCTCATAGAGAGGATATTGCGTCTTATGGCAAGAATCTACTTGAAGAATTGCATTGTGAAGGAGCTAAAAGTTGATGATGGCATGAAAAAAAATAATGACGAGCCCATAACTAAAAGAGCTGAGGTGACTAATGGTAAATCCAAATATGTTACTGAGAGGTACAACCCAATGCGAATAATAAATCTCATAGAGAGGATATTGCGTCTTATGGCAAGAATCTACTTGAAGAATTGCATTGTGAAGGAGCTAAAAGTTGATGATGGCATGAAAAAAAATAATGACGAGCCCATAACTAAAAGAGCTGAGGTGACTAATGGTAAATCCAAATATGTTACTGAGAGGTACAACCCAATGCGAATAATAAATCTCATAGAGAGGATATTGCGTCTTATGGCAAGAAATTAAGTCATGCACTCCAATATGTTCCTAAAAGGAAGAAAGACGAGGGCGAATCATCTAATCTCCAAATCAACACGCTAAAAGAGTTAACTCTTTTGGTAAAACGTTGAGGTAATAAAGTTGTCCTCGAAGATGCTTGCAGGGTTTGTAGCCAAAAATCATTTACAGAATGTGGCACTCCCTACAAAGAGAACAGATGAAGGTTTTGATCCTAACTATTACAAGCTATTTGCAAAAGGTGGATACAATCCCAATGAGCCGTCAAAGTTAGGGAATCTCCCATCAGAAGCTGCAACGAGGCAACCATGTGAAAGTTTGGGATACAAGAAACTGTCACCAGTGTGCATCTTCATAAGAAGGGCGAGTAGCAATTATATCACTGTAGAAGACAAATCCGCCACTTCTAACAGATCTTCTGTCATTGATCGACTTGGAAAATCAACTGTGAGAACTTCTGTATTTGAGAGATTGAGTCCACTAAATAAGGGTAATAAATTCTAGAGAAATTATCGAAATACAAGAACACCCGATTCACCCAAAATTTAGAAGATCTCTAAAGATTTCCAAAATTTGGTTCCTTCTAGAATGAAGCGACAAACAAAAGTCAAGGTTTCGTGTGATGAAGTACTGAGGGTGAAGCCATACACTATGGTATACACTAAAAACGTGATGAAGACGAAGAAAGTGTGGGTTCTTCATATCACGTTACTGCACAAGGCGAGCATGGTGTTTTATCTCTAATGGAGGATGACGAGAAATTGGACGATGTTTCACCGTGTTATCACATATCCTTCAAGGATGGGGACTATCAAGAAGACGAAGAGGCGGAATATGCTTCACCTGAACTTGAAGAAGGAGTAAAGACTACAGTTGATGCCTTAAAAGAAGTTAACCTTGGCACCAATGAAGATTCAAGACCCACCTACCTAAGTGCTTTATTAGAAGTTGATGAAGAAATCACTTATATTGAGTTACTCAAGGAGTTGAGGGATGTCTTTGCTTGGAGTTACAATGAAATTCCTGGCTTGGACCCTAAAGTAGCAGTCTATCATCTTGCAGTCAAGAATGTCGCTCGTCCTGTTAAGCTAGCTCAAAGGCGCTTTAGGCCAGACTTGGTTCCCCTGATCGAACCGAAGTTAACAAACTCATTGAAGCTGGATTTATTTGGGAAGTTAAATACCCAAGATGGGTTTCAAGTATTGTCCCTGTAAGGAAGAAGAATGGCCAGATTCGAGTATGCGTTGACTTCAAGGATCTCAACAATGCGTGTCCCAAAGATGAATTCTCGCTCCCTATTTCAGAGCTGATGATCGATGCTACTACTGGTTACGAGGAAATGTCTTTCATGGACGGTTCATCGAGCTATAACCAAATTTGCATGGCACCAAAAGATGAAGATCTTACTGCATTCCGCATCCCCAAGGGTATTTATTGCTACAAGGTAATGTCTTTTGGCTTGACGAACGTTGGTGCTACTTACCAAAGGGCTATGCACAATTTTTTTGATGATATTCTCCACAAGAATGTCGAATGCTATGTTGACAACTTGGTGGTAAAATCAAGAGAGAAAGGCGACTAGTTAAAAGACTTGAGAATGGTATTTGAGTTGCTCCGGAGGTACCAACTTATGATGAATCCATTGAAATGTGCCTTTGGAGTTACTTCTGGAAAGTTCCTTGGTTTCATTGTCTGACATCGAGGGATCGAAATTGATCAAGCTAAAGTGGATGCCATTTTGAAAATTCCTGAGCCTTGGGATATTCATGAATTGAAAAAGTCTGCAAAGAAAGCTAGCATACCTTAGAAGATTCATCTGGAACCTAGATGGGAGGTGCCAACCATTTAGTCGCCTCACGAAGAAAGGCGTTCCTTTCAAGTGGGACCAAACTTGTAGCAATGCCTTTGAAAGTATCAAAACCTACTTGATGAAGCCTCAAATTTTAGCAACTCATATACCTGGAAAGCCATTGATACTATACATTGAGGCACAAGAAAGGTCTGTTGGAGCACTGTTGGCCCAAGAAAATAGTGAGAGGAAAAAAACTATCTTTACTACTTGAGCAGGATGATGACACAAAATGAGCTAAATTATTCGCCAATTGAAAAGTTGTGTTTGGCGCTAGTCTTCTAAATTCAAAAGTTGAAGCACTACTTTCAAGCCCATGTTGTCCATCTTGTTTCTAAAGCAAATCCCACCAAGTTCGTGATGTCAAAACATGTTCTTAGTGATCGACTAGCGAGATGGTACCTCCAATTTCAACAGTTTGAGATTTGTACATCCATCAAAAGGCTGTAAAATGACAAGCATTGGCAGACTTATTGGCAGATCATTTGATACCTGATGACTGGGAGCTAACTCACGAACTACCCGATGAGGACGCAATGGTCGTTGAAGTTTAACCTCCATGGAAGATGTACTTTGATGGTGCTTCGCATCGTGGAAGAGCTGGTGCTGGCGTAGTATTTGTCACTTCACAAGGTGAAGTCATTCCCTATTCCTTCACCTTGACACAACTCTATTCCAACAATTGTGCTGAGTATCAAGCATCAATACTTGGGCTTAAATTGGTCGTTGATATGAAGCAATTGCAAATGCAAAGTCTTTGGTGAATCCCAGTTAGTGGTCAATCAGCTTTGAGGTAGTTACGAGGTCAAGAAGTCAGAACTACGCCCATATCATGATTAGGATAAAAAGTTAATGGGGTGGCTCGGTGATGTGACTATTCAGCACGTACCAAGGAAAGAAAATAAGAAGGCTGATGCTTTAGCTGCCCTAGCTTTATCGTTAACCCTGCCTGATCAAGCGCAAGTTACTGTTTGGCAAAAATGGGTAGTACCGCCGCCAAATGAGGCTGAAGGTGAAGAAAATGAACTCAAGTAACTTGTCGCTGTTTCTGAAGTTGAGAAAAAAGAATAGCGACAACCCATTATCGACTACTTATGCTATGGGATACTTCCAGAAAATCCGAGGAGAAGGACTAGAATTCGTCATCATGCACCTCATTTCCTTTACTGCAAATAATCTATACAAAAAATCGTTCGAGGGAGTACTCTTGCGATGCTTAGGGGAAGAAGAAGCACTCCAAGATTTGCAAGAGGCACATTTCAGGGTATGTAGGTCACACCAGTCTGGACCAAAGCTCCACTTTTATATAAAAAGGATGGGATATTATTGGACTCGAAGATTCAAGGCTTGTCAATTCCATGCGAATTTTATTCATCAACCTCCTGAAGTATTGCACCCGACTGTTGCATCCTGGTGGTTTGACGCTTGGGGATTGGATGTTGTTGGACCACTGCCAAATTCTTCTGGTGGGCACCTATACATCTTGGTTGCAACTAACTAATTCTCAAAATGGGCTGAAGTTGTTGCTCTTAAGGAGGTAAAGAAGGAAAATGTTGCAAGTTTCATCGTAAACATAACATATCGCCTTGGCATTCATCGTTACATAATAACGGATAACGGAAAGCCATTTGATAATAGGTTGATGAACAAAATTTGTGATCTCTTTGGCTTCAAGCAACGTAAATCTTCGATGTACAACGCTGCCGCCAATGGTCTAGCTAAGGCATTCAACAAAACTCTATGCAACTTGCTAAAGAAAGTCGTCTCCAAATCCAAACGATATTGGAATGACCGTATGGAAGAAGCTCTATGGGCATATAGGACGATTCACCGCACGCCAAAACAAGCGACTCCTTGTTCACTCGTTTATGGAGTCGAGTCGTCTTGACACTTGAGCGTGAAATACCTTCATTACGACTGGCTATTCAAGAAGGGATCACCGATGAAGAAAATGCTCGACTTCGATTAACAGAGTTGGAGGCTCTTGATGAGAAGGGGTTGGAAGCTCAACAGAGTCTTGAATGTTATCAAGCTCGATTATCCCGTGCCTTCAATAAAAGAGTTCGCCCAAGATCCTTTCAAGTAGGAGATCAAGTCCTTGCCATAAAAAGACCCATTATTACTTCCCATAAACCTGTAGGTAAGTTCACTTAAAAATGAGATGGGCCATATGTCGTGCAAGAAGCTTACTCAAGTGGGGCTTACAAGCCGGTTGATCCAGATGGCATGAGAATCGTCCCTATCAATGACAAGTTTTTGAAGAAGTATTATCCTTGAAGTTGCAACGCTCCTTCACGCATGAGCCTAAACTGCATGTTCCTACACTCTTGGCCCGCATGAGTCTAAATCATGTACGGCCCACCACAAAAAAAAGGTCCGCTAGGTTGAAAATCTCGAAAAAGGCGGCCTAGGCAAAAGTTAGAACATAAAAAAAAATCATTCTGAACTACGGTATGACTTGATCCTCTTCACTGAGGTATGTAGGCAGGAGTTTCATTCTGAGTTCAGTCACATAAGTTTAAAAGATACATAATCCCCCAATCGTTGTCCAAATAAAGTACGATGGAAAGCAATCCATTCAATCAACACTTGAAAATCGAGCTGAGATACTATTCTTCTGTTAAACTTTGGATTCCATTTGATTTAAAGGGGGAAGACCGCTATGGTAAATTAGTATCTTCAATAAAATTATTAATATCTTTTAGGAGGCTGCCAAGAATTTGCAGTGAAGTCCGGGAATTTGTTATGCTTTCATGTTATCCAAACCTTCAAGTTTTTTTTTGGCAAGCCTTCACGACGTTTCAAATTCAGTGAGACTTGAACCCAAGATATTTGGTGAGAATGAAGCTATTTAATCTAAAATTTTGGCAATTTAAAAGGGCTTGCCATCACGAGGCTTCCCACACCAAGATACAAAAATTTGGTGAAGTCGCGCTAATTTTGAACGGTCGGCATATCAGAAACCAAAGTCGACTTCGAACTATCATATGAAACTATCCTTGGGCATTAAATTTTACATTTTGGATGTGTTTTAGATTTTGAAGTTTAGTTTCTAATAAATCAAGTGGTTTGTGATTTCTACGCCCCTACTTCAAAACTTTTGGCGAAGTCGCGCAAATATGAAAACGTCGGTGTGTCAGAATTTAGTATTGACTTCGAAATATTATCTGAAACTTTCCTTAAATCATTAAATTTTGAATTTTGGATATGTTATATATTTGGAAGTTAATATTCCTTCGACCTTCCTACATCAAGATATGATTTTTTTGGTGAGGCTGCGCAAATCTGAAATCGTCATCGCATCAGAATTTAGTATTGATTTCGAACTGTTATCTGAAACTATTCTGAAAAAAATTAAGTTTTTAATTTTGGGTATGTTATATATATGTAAGTTAAGTTTCCAAAAAATCAAACAGTTTGTGATTCTGACGTTTCTACACCAAGATATGATTTTTGTTTGTGAGACTGCGCAAATCTTAAATTTTCTACGTGGTGGAATCTAAAGTTGGTTTCAAAATATTACCTGGGTCGATTCTGAATGCGTTTGATTCTATGTTTTGGATATGTTTTAGATATTGAAGACTAATTTTCGAGAAATCAAATGGTTCGTTATTTGGACTCTCCCACGACACGATATGAATCTTTCATTACAAGCACGTAAAACTGAAAATTATGTGACTAAGATAAATGTCGATCCACATTGAGAGTAATCACTCCGATAGTCGAGCCACATTGAGAGTAATCTCTTCAATAGTCGGGTCATATTGAGAGTAATATCTCTAATAGTCAAGTCACATTAAGAGTAATCTTTCCGATAGTCGGGTCATTTTGAGAGTAATCTCTCTGTTAGTCGAGCCACATTGAGAGTAATCTCTCCGATAGTCGGGTCATTTTGAGAGTAATCTCTCCGATAGTCGGGTCATTTTGAGAGTAATCTCTCCGATAGTCGATCCACATTGAGAGTAATCTCTCCGATAGTCGGGTCATTTTGAAAGTAATCTCTCCGTTAGTCGAATCACATAAAAAATAATCTCTCTGATATTCGAGCAAGGATGAGTACTCATCCCCTCACGTCCTAAGATTATCTTCTTCATGCATGGATCATCTCGCTAAACAAGAACACATCCTTCTTATTCGACCTATAAAAAGCCAAAATGGATAACAAAAAAACAGCACAAGAAAAAATATTACTTTGCATCAATGCTTCCGAGTCCACAAAACTAACTCAAATGACTTGCAAATACTGTAATTGTTGCCGACTGAATGGAAGATGTGCGGCTGTTTATAGAAGCAGTGAGACGATACTAGAAGTTTAATGACGATGCGGGACTGAAAGTTTGTTAGAGTCCAACAAGAATTTGATATCCTAATTCAACTACAAGAAAGAGTTACTTGCATGAAATTTGCTTACATATATGTAAATTGAAAAGAGGACAATATTAGTTCTATTTCTACCGAACTAGGGAAAGAGTATCCTAGGAATATAATACTGACATCTAAGTGGATTTAGCCTAATTCCATTATTCAAGTCAAATATATTGTAAATGGATGTGCATGAAATGTTTAACCATATGTACGTATGAAATTGTTTTATTTTAAGCCTAGTCTTTTAAATCCACACAACAAGTTTTAAAGTAGGGGATATTTGTAGGCATTTAAAATTTATTGTAGTTAAATCTGTAAATAATTTAGACTATATTTTAAATTCAAGATATATTAGTTCAAATAAATTTATTGGGCTAATATAATTGGATTAGTTAGATAAGTCCAACATATATGGATTAAATAAATAAGTCTTAATCCATTGGGATAAAGAGATGAGTCCACTTCATTAAGCCCAAGATGTCATCTTTTTAGAGGCCTAATTTGGTGCCACGTGTGCAAGTGACATGTTCTGGCCAATCAAATGGAAGAGCCAATAGGACCATGCTACATGCCAAAATGACAAGGCATGCCAAGTCACATTAAAAGGCTAATGAAATCGCGCCACGTATGCAAGTGACATGTTTTGGCCAATCAAATGTGGTCATATCACACTTCAATTTGATCGGTCGGAAAGAGTTTATTTTTATCACAACTTCTCCCTTCCACAACTATAAATAGGGGTTTTCATAACCCAGAAAAGACACCATAAGTTATAACAAGAAGCAAGAGAGAACTCGTGGATCAAACTCCGTAAATTTCTCTACAAGTTTCAAGCTTCTGTTACATCACGCGTTTTCATACGTTAAGGTTTCGTCTTTCATTAATCGACGTAGAATCGGGAATAAGATTATTTTGAGGATACACGCAGTTATGCTATTTTTAACAGGCGATAAGTAAGTGTCATGAAGGATAAAGGGTAAACGAATCAAAGAAAATAAGTTTCGTTAAAAGTTGTCGATTTAGGATAAAATACGGCCCGAGCCATAATGCCCGGTGTTTACGGACTAGTGCTATACAAAGTACCCCATGACCACAATAGTATGGTACATAAAATATATTAAAAGTGAGTAGTATTTTAAATAATTTGAAATAATTTCTAATTATGTAGATTATTGATTAATGGAGGAATTAAGAAGTTAATTAAAATTAGTGGGTAATTAATTGATAAATTTAGGATAAGACTTAAGCCCCCAACATGGCAAGCCTTCCTAAGTTCTCTAATGACTATTAATGAAAGTGGAAAGGTGTCACACCTTAAAGTGACACTAAGCTTGCAATGTGGGGCCCACCTAAAGTTAAGAATAACATCTCAAAAATCAAAATCATTTCCTACATCTCTTAAGTAAGAGTCCGGCAAGCTTTCCTTACACAAATGTAACGCTAAATCATTTCTCTAATATGCATCTGCATATTATATATCATATAAGCAACGCCCAAACCTTCAACAATTTAAATTAACGTGAGATTTTTAATTATTAAGAGAGTACGGCGTAATCTTTTTCAAGAAAATTGACTCAAGTATGTTAAGGTTATCCCTTCTTTCTTTTTAGCATGATCCATACGATACAAACGAAACGAGCAAATGTACAACTTCCATAAATGACTATATTCATAGAAATACTAGAGATGCTTATGTTCTTGATTCCCCATGTGTCATATTATTCTGTCATCTGTTCATGGGTCTCAAAAATACGTAAGTTGGTAAAGTTTATTTCATAATATTAATCAGAGGCAAAATGGTCTTCTGACACTCCGAAAGATTTTATTGACGTACTTATCATGCATTGCATTCAGTTACACTGGCCCTTGATCATATGGCGTTATATACGCGTATATATGTAAATATATGTATATGGGATATGGGAAAAGGTTACAGCGTTATATACGCACCACCATCAGTTGGTTTATGTTGATGATTTTGCCCGCAATGGCCGAGATGATATGATGGGATGCCCCCAGAGGTTTGATGATGTTATGTACACCTATACCTATTCATGACACGACATTTACACACACGTGCATGATATTATAATTGTTTCAGGATTTGCAAAGTTATTTAGACTCATAGGCGGAATTCCTTATTCTATGTTTCATCTTTGTCTCTTATGTACTGATTTTCATGCCTTACATACTCAGTAAATTATTCGTACTGACACCCTATTTTCTGGGGCCTGCGTTTCATGCCCGCAAGTACAGGTAGGCAAGCTGACGATCCCCCTTCTTAGGATCCTTGATCATAGAGAGTTTCCGTGCTCCGCTTGATCTGGAGCTGCTTTTGATTTTGGTATGATATGCTTGTATACATATATGGGTATGACGTGGCCCAGTCCCGTCCTTGTACAATTGTATTTTCTATTAGAGGTCTGTAGATAGTATGTATAGTTGGATAGTACGTGGCATCACCGGCTTCCAGTTTTGGATACGTAGTTGTCTATAGCAGCCTTGTCGGCTCGCTCCACGCATTCCGCACGTATATGTACATATGCCTTTTGGGCAGGTTTTTTCATGTATGATATTCTCGTAATTCAGCAGATGTTATTCAGTTTTATATCTTAGATGCATGCTTAGGGGTGTTCGACAGGTAGGACCCGGGCACCCGTCGCGACCCATCCGTTTGGATCGTAACAAAAGTGGTATCAAAGCAGTTTTGTCCTAGGTTTGTCTACAGGCCGTGTCTAGTAGAATATTTTTTATGGGTGTGTTATGCACCACACTTATAGACAGAAGGCTACAGGACATATAGGATGTTATCCTCTCTTTTTATCTTAGATCGTGCGATATAAGAATTCATGTTCCTAACGATATGTTACGTCTTTAGTGATGCCTCCGAAGACTACAACCACCTAGAAGGGAAAGTATGTGGTTGGTGAGACTACTAGTCGAGCATCACGAGTTACTAGGTCTCGGGGAGAGTCTCAGAGTGAGATTCCATATCAGACTTCACATACCGTGTTATGAGGGATTGTCCGACGAGAGGTGATGCAAGCATAGCTCAGCCAGCGGGATCTTTAGCTGGTTCTTCATCATCAGTACGCCCCTCTAGGCAAGGTTCACAAGCATCAATGAGTCGTGGTAGAGGCATAGGCGGAACATCTAGCTCGAGCGGCCCTCAGAACCGCATTTATACATTGGTAGGATGACAGGATCAGGAGTCATCGCCTGATGTTGTTACAGCTATATTATCAGTCTCCTCATATGATGTATATGCATTGATTCACCCAGGTTCCACCTTATCATATGTTACTCCTTTGGTTGCTAGTAAGTTTGGAATAAAAACCGAATTAGTTAAACCTTTTGAGGTGTCTACACCTGTTGGGGACTCAGTGATAGTTAAGCGAGTATATAGGGGTTTTATAATAGTAGTTCATAGTCAATTTACCATAGGGACCTCATCGAGTTAGATATGGTAGAATTTGATGTTATAATGGGTATTAATTGGTTGTCTTCTTGTCATGCAAACGTTGATTGTAGATCAAAGATAGTGTGATTTCAATTTCCAGGGGAGCCTATTTTGGAATGGAAAGATAATACGGCGTCGCCAAAAGGTAGATTTATTTCCTAAGTCAAGGCAAGGAAGATGATTAGAAGGGGCTGTATTTATCACTTAGTTCGGGTTCAGGACGTGGAAGTAGAGTCACCAACCATTCAGTCCATCCCCGTGGTTAATGAGTTTTCCGATGAGCTTCTGGGTCTTCCGCCAGAGCGAGAAATTGAGTTTGCTATTGACCTACTACCAGATACTCATCCAATATCTATTCTTCCCTATAACATGGCCCCCCGCAGAGCTGAAAGAGTTAAAGGAAAAACTAAAGAACTTGCTTGAAAAAGCCTTTTTCAGACCTAGTACATCACCGTGGGGAGCAGGAAGAAAGATGGTTCCTTACGGATGTGTATTGACTATAGACAGTTGAATAAGGTGACGATCAAGAATAAGTACCCTCTCCCGAGGATTGATGATTTATTTGATCAGTTGCAAGGTGACAAGTGTTTTTCAAAGATAGACTTGAGGTCCGCGTACCATCAGGTAAGGGTTAAGAAGGAAGGTATTCTGAAGACAACATTTAGGACCAGATACGGGCACTTTGAAATCCGTGTTATTTCGTTCGGTTTGACCAATGCCCCAGAAGTATTCATGGATTTGATGAAACGTGTGTTCAGTCCCTTTTTAGGTCTGTTCGTAATTGTATTTATCGATGATATATTGGAGTATTCTCGTTCAGAGGCTGAGCATGAAGTTCATTTGCGTATTATGCTCAGAGTTCTACAAAAAGGGAAGTTGTATGCAAAATTCTCTAAATGTGAATTCTGGTTGAACTTTGTAGCCTTCCTTGGGCATATCATTTCGGGTGAAGGCATCCGGGTGGATACACAAAAGATTGAGGCAGTAAAGACTTGGCCTAGACCCACAACATCGACGGAGGTTCGTAACTTTCTCGGTTTGGCATTCTATTACAGGAGATCTGTAGAGGAATTTTCTTCCCTTTCAGCACCTTTGACAAAGTTGACTCAGAAGGGAGAAAAGTTTTAATGGATTGATGTTTGCGAACAGGGTTTTCAGGCATTGAAGGACAAAAACTTCAGCACCGGTTCTAACGCTCCCAGAAGGGACCGATGGTTATGTTATCTATTGTGGCGCTTCGGGCATTGGGTTGGGTTGTGTACTGATGCAACATGGTAAGGTTGTAGCTTATGCTTTTAGACAACTAAGAAAGCACGGGAAGAATTAGCCGACCCACAATTTAGAGTTAGCCGCAGTGATTCATGCACTAAAGATGTGGAGGCACTGCTTGTATGACATTTATGTTGATATCCATACGGATCATAAGAGCCTCCAGTATATATTCAAGCAAAAGGAATTGAATTTACGTCAAAGGAGGTGGTTGGAGCTACTTAAAGATTATGACGTTGATATTTTATACCATCCGGGGAAGGCGAACGTAGTAGTCGATGCCCTCAGTCGTAGATCTATGGGTAGCCTGTCATATTTATAGCCATATAAGAGGGGAATAACCCATGAGATTCATCAGTTAGCTAGTCTTGGAGTTCGGTTACTGGACTCAGGTGATATTGGAATTACTATTCAGGATATGGCAACATCCTCATTAGTAGCTGAAGTGAAGGAACACCAGTACGAGGATCCTGTGTTAGTCCATTATAGGGATACCACCCCTCAGAAGGAGAAGACACCTTTTGAGATTACAGAAGATGGGGTCCTTAGATATCGAGAACGATTATGTGTCCCTAATGTTGCAGGGCTACGTCGGCAGGTTATGGGAAAAACTCACTATTCTCGTTATTCTATCCATCCAGGAGCAACAAAGATGTATCATGATATCAGGGAAGTATATTGATGGGACGGAATGAAAAAGGATATAGCGGAGTTTCTTTCTTAGTGCCTTAACTATCAGAAAGTCAAGATTGAGCATAAAAACCCCGTGGATTATTGCAGGCTATAGAGATTCTGACTTAGAAGTGGGAAGCAATCAATATGGATTTCATTGTAGGCTTACATCGTACCCAACGTAAGTTGGATTCTATATGGGTGATTGTTGATAGGCTTACAAAATCAGCCATTTTCTGCCCGTTAGGACTACATATTCCGCAGAGGATTATGAAAGGCTTTATATTAAGGAGATACTACGACTGCATGGTGTCCCTGTATCTATTATCTCAGATAGAGGAGCTCAATTTACCGCTAACTTTCGGAGGTCTTTCCAAAAAGGATTGGGGACTCAGGTAAGTCTTAGTACAACATTTCATCCCCATACAGACGGACAGGTTGAGCGTACTACTCAGACACTTTAAGCTATGTTAAGGGCTTGTGTGATAGACATCAAAGTTAGCTGGGATGATCATCTGCCGCTTATTGAGTTCGCATATAACAATAACTACCATTCCAGTATTCAGATGGCTCCATACGAAGCTTTTTATGGACGGAAGTGTAGGTCGCCTCTAGGGTGGTTCGATGTTGGCAATCTACGTTAGTAGGACCATAATTGGTACAACAGGCAATCAAGAAAATTAAGCTTATATAGGAAAGGCTATTAGCAGCTCAAAGCCGTCAGAAGTCTTATGCGGATAATCCACAGCGAGACTTGGAGTTTCAGGTTGACGACTGGGTATTCCTAAAGGTATCACTGATGAAAGGTGTTATGAGGTTCGGTAAGAAAGGAAAACTTATCCCTTAGTACATTGGACTATATAGGATCGTACGCACGGTAGGCCAGGTATCATATGAGTTGGACTTGCCTTCGGACTTGGAGTCTGTACATCCAATCTTTCATGTGTCTATGCTCCGTAAATGTATCAGAGATCCTTCCATAATCGTGTTAGTTGATGAGATTCAATTCACAGAGCAGCTATCATATGAAGAAACTCCCATTGCTATATTAGACAGACAGGATCGAAGATTGAAAACTAAAGACGTAGCTTCGGTGAAAGTACTTTGGAGAAACAACAATGTGGAAGAAATGACTTGGGAGTCCGAGGAAGACATGAAGTCTCGATATCCCTACTTATTTCCTCCTCCAAAGAAGGGTCCGACTGAGACATCACAACCTTAAGGTACGTGTATGGATTCTTGTGTTAGTTATTGTCATTGGTCGTGTGAGGCCATTGTCATTATTGATGATTGTGGTCCTATGTGCCGTTGAATTATTGAGTTCTACATGAAGAGTTGGTAGTATTATTGTTACAAAGGCGACTTTCCCAAAGTTATATAGATCCCGGGGAGTTAAACATTCAAAGACGAATGTTTCTAAGTGGGGAAGGATGTTACATCTCGCATTTTCGTACGTTAAGGTTTCGTCTTCCATTAATCGACATAGACTCAGGAATACGATTATCTTGAGGATACATGCATTATTGCTAAATTTAACAGGCGATAAGTAAGTTCCATAAAGGATAAAGGGTAAACGAATCAAAGAAAATAAGTTTCGTTAAAGGTTGTCGATTTAGGATACGGTCCGAACCATAATACCCGGTATTTATGGACTAGTGCTATACAAGGTACCCCATGGCTACGATAGTAGTGTACGTAAAGTGTATTAAAAGTGAGTAGTATTTTAAGTAATTTGAGATACTTCTTAATTATGTGAATTATTGGTTAATGGGGGAATTAACAAGTTAATTAAAATTAGTGGATAATTAATCTCTCTCTCTCTCTCTCTCTCTCTCTCTATATATATATATATATATATATATATTAAAGCTAAAAAGTCACCATATATAGTTGACATTGTGGTTAAGCCAAGTGGCAACCTAATAAATATCAATAATATATGGCAACTTTATTCTATATTTGACTATGTTAGTCAAATACAAATATATATTTTTTATTTTAATTCAAATTTAAAAACTTTATCTATTAATTCAAAATTATT
>ML279480.1:0-15392 GCA_005239495.1 Nicotiana undulata
ATGTTTTTTTTCTGCATTTTATTTAATTTTGCTCAAATCTCTTGATCTTCACACCGTATTATTTCTACACAGTTAAAATATAATATTAATCACGAAATAATATAACTAATACTCAAATAACGATTAAAAGTACTAGAATATGAGGCAACAATGGTTGAATATATGCATTTTTGGCCGAATATCAATTTATATTGTTCCGTGTAGCACACTTCATGCTAATGCATGTTGAAGTTATTTATCCTATAGTCTATAGTTTTTTCATGAGTTTTATCCGAAACTTCAGTCTAAACATGCTGAAGTTATTTAGTTCATTTGCTAAAACTTTAGTTAATCATGCTGAAGTTATTTAGTTCATTTGCGAAAACTTCACAGTAAACATGCTTAAGTTTTTGTCTTGAAGTATGTAATTTTCTAATGAGTTTTTGCTAATGCATGCTGAAGTTATTTAGTTCATTTGCCAAAACTTCACACTAAACATGCTTAAGTTATTTAGTTCATTTACTAAAATTTCATACTAAACATGATTAAGTTATTTAGTTCATTTGTTAAAACTTCAGACGAAACATGCTTAAGTTATTTAGTTCATTTGCTAAAACTTCAGACTAAACATGCTTAATAGGGTGTTTGGCTAAGCTTCAAACCAGCTTATAAGCTTATTAGCACTTTTTGGCTTATCTACGCGTTTGACAAAGTTAAAAGTGCTTATAAACCAAGTGCTTATAAGCCAAAAGCCATAAGCTGGTCACCCCCAACTTATGTCTTTTTGAACTTATAAGCACTTTGAGTTTGGCCAAGACTTTTACTATTTTATCCCTAAAATATTCCTTTTCATCCTGTATCCCTACGTCAAACCTATTTCTTCAAACCTAAACCCCTTGCCTCTTCAAGTATGCAGTTCTCCCTAATGAATCCTATAAAGTTATGCATTAGGTCTTCAACTATCTTATAAAGTTATATAACTTATGGTTATATGTTTATCATAAAATAAATTATATTTATCATAAAAATTATCTTATCCAATTACGGTTATATTTCAAATAAAAGAACAAATAGAATATTTTGTATTTGAATCGATCTCGAATCTAAAATTTTGAAGAAATTACACCCTTATAAGTATAAACGGTTCTAAGGTTATTTAAGTCATTTTAACAGAAAAAGAGTTTATCAGTACTTTTTTCTTAATCAAACACTGCAACAGTTTATAATCGATTTCAGTACTCATATCCAAACACGTAACTGCTTATTTATTAAATCAACTTCAACACCTTAAAAGTGCTTTTCAGCACCTAATGCTTATGAGCTACTTTAAATCAGCTAATCCAAACGAGCTCTAAGTTATTTAGTTCATTTGCTAAAACTTCAGAGTAAACATGCTTAAGTTATTTAGTTCACTTGCTAAAACTTCATGCCAAAACATGCTGAAGTTTTGTCCTGCAGTCTATAGTTTTGTCGATAGTCCTGAAGGGCAAAATCGTCTTTTTAAAACGCTTTTAACAAAAAAATGGGTACGGATGCAAACGGAAATACAAAACAAGTAGTATAAGTTAAAAGGGGGCGACCAAATAGGGCGCCCCATGCAATTTTTAATGGGTACAATGGCTTTTGTCCAAACCGTATATTTGTTAAGAAATTCATCGAATAAACACGATTTATTAATTTAGAACCTACTAACTTGCAGACTAGATTCCCGAATCCATAAACATCAAATCATGGTTCCGCCTCACATGTGACTTGGGATGACAGAAAGAACAGACCTGATTTCAAAAAGTGTAGCCATAGTTAGAAATTTAGAGTTCCAAGTTCCACCCACTCAAAAATGAAATTGAAATTCTTTTCTAGAGATTCTAACATATCTGTTCATAAGAACAAAAACACGCGATTTTACTTTAAGCGAGCAAATTAAATGACTATGTATCACCCATGAACAGATGACCGCTGCTTACATTTTACGGATAACCATATGATGCAAGAAATTCGCTGTATCCAAATCAGCTCAATTTTCACATTCTCTATGTGCTAGCTAGCTCCATCTTTCCATTATTTATTATACCACACCATTAGTGCATAAAAGTTAAACTCATGCTATATATTCTATCACGCTCTATTGACCACAATGACAATAGGATCTCTTAAAATAACACATAACCTACAATTTGGTGAATATAATGCGTGCATTGAATGTCATGAGCTATATATATATATATGGAACTCGATCATATATGTTCTCAAATGGAGGTCCAAAATGTTTATAAATAACAAGGCACAAAAAGGAAAAGGCTAGATCCTGTGATCCACAGAGGACCATTACTAGTGCATGTCATTTTGATTCACAACTCCGTAGGTTATCAAAAGCACGCATCTAAGAGGCAGCAACAGCACACAGCAGCCAGACTGCAAAAACAATATCAACAAAAGATCGATTAGTTTTCTCTTCTCAAAAATAGAAAGAGTTATGAGGGAAATTAATGTGTTAGCTAGCCTGCTAGGTACACTGATTGGTCAAATTAATGATGACACATACAACAACGCAAAACATATATACTGTAGTACTTTAGAATGATCCTATTAGCCAAAAAAATGTTGCAGATAAGTTCAAATCGTTCAATCTTCCACCATTGTCATTGGCAGAAACACCTCATCAGCTGGTTGCCACAGGCTACAAGAGCCGACAGCAGCTCTCTTGCCCGGGGATTATATTACATGCAAAGGCTGGAGTCAGGGGATTCTAACATAAAGAGATCTGAAAAATTTCAAGAATGCTAGCTAACACGACATTCAATCTTATAACCTCAAGTAATTTTTCTATCACATTATATTTCTCACTAAACTAGAAACTTCCTTATATCAAGGGGAGTTTACCAATATTTATATACAACTACACATAGTATAATTTTTGGATGAAGGGTCTTCAATACATATAGCTCCACCCATATTTCATGTTCTACGTCCAAGCGGTGGCAGATAAAGCTCTCAGGCAGCGGGATCATCTGAACCTAGTAGGTCAACACATCATATATATCCAACAAATATTATATATAAACCATACAATATTACTAAGGGCTTTAAAAGTCGAACACATCAAGTTTAATTCCTAGTGTTTTGTTTTGTTTTTGTTTTAGATCCAAGTCCATAAAAATCCCAGATCATACAGATCCAGTCCATGCAAGCCAACGAAAAAGATGACGCGGACATACATGACGACAACAAATCGAGTTGCATCATGCATGCACCGCGACGTAAGAATTAATATTCAGACAGGAGGGAGTATTGGGGGCGGGGGTTGCATATATGTACATACCAGCCAGTCATGACGTCGGAGGTGGAAGATGAGTTCTTTTGAGGGGGCGGAGCCGCGTACTGAGGGGCCCCGTACGGTGGAGGAGGATAGCCTTGTGGAGGATAACCTTGTGGTTGTGGAGGATAACCTTGTGGGTATCCCTGAGGAGGATACCCATATGCATCCTTTGGTGGATATCCTATTTAATTATTTTCACATCCATATATATTCCATTAGATCCAATATATTTCCGAGAATATCATAAATAACACAACAAATAATATTAAAGAAAATTTGTTACCTTGAGGGGGAGGAACACCAACAGGAGGAGGTTGATTGTAATAACTCATGATCAATTGGATATAGATCTGTTGTTAGAATTATATGGTTTCAATATTGAAAGATTTTCTGTTGTTTGAGATATATATAATGCAAAACTATTTGCTCGATCTTAGTCTGATCTAGAATATGTCAACCGATCCCTGTGTAAGATTCAAGATTTCATATTTGTTTAATTTTCCGTATGGTCAAAAATCCTAACAGATAGAGAGAAACCCATCATGTTTGTTTCTGAAAACTAATTAGTTAGTTGATCACTTAAACTGTCTTAGTTTTTCTTTTATAGAAAATCAATTCTTTAATTAGTACGTGGATTTTTTAACCGAAATAAATGCAAAACTAATTATTTTTCATTTATTAAAAAATAAAGTTGTTTCCCTATTCAAACGAAACCTAAGACCACATGATCCACTACTGTAGGGTCCCTTTTTTGTATTTATTTACTTCTTTTAACATTCAAATCATTTCTGCAGTGTTATTTTATTTAATTAACTTCACTTTATGACATAGAGTATAGTAATGCATAGTAAGTTTCAAATTCAGATAAAAAGAAAATAATGATAGGATTTGACGGTAAGTAACAATGTAAGATATATCTAAGCGTAAGACTCACCAAAGAACAGCTTTTCAATTCCCTGTCTTTTTTCTTTAACAAGGACTTGTAATGTATTTTTATAAATTCTAATAACGTTTAGAAATTAGTCATGACAAATCCACCAACGATTCATCAGTAACAATTCACGTTGATTAACAGCACGTAATTAATTAATCATTAGACTGGAAACTCGTGATAATGTGGGTCGAATAGTAACATATATGTCCGATTGGCCATTAATTTAAACGTATGCAAATCAGTTGCTTAGGCATACGTTTTCTTAGCTAAAGAAATGGATTTAAGCTACATAAGATAATTATGTAAATTCTTTTCACGTTAATGTAATTTATTCGGTGATAGAAATTAGTTACTACTATCAGTTTAATGACACTATCATTTAGTATTTCTCATTAAAATTTATTTTTATTTACCTTAATTGCACATGACCTTATTAGTGTGTGTATATCTATCTATATATAGAGAGAGAGATAAATCCATTTGTGGAGGTGGAGTGTTAGTTAGGCTAATGTTGTAACCTCTAACGACCCATAACACAAAGTTTCTTGGAGTAGCTGATCACTTTTCAGAGAGTCTACATCAACTTCTAAAATCTAAAAGATGGTTGGCTTTTAGTCCCAACCGTCGCTTACTAACCATATCTATCTCTCGTTTTCAATTCTTTGTTTTTCCCATCGTTCATTACTTAACGTTGTTTCTTCTTCCTAATTTTTGCCATGCAAATTAAACCCTCTTCTTTTGCTTCAAGTTTTGAAGTTTCTCCTATAAAGTTAAAAGACATTATTACTTTATCCTTTAATTATAATTGCATGGTGTATATATTTAGGTAAAAAAGAAGAGTTGGAATTAAAGATGACAGCAGGGAAAGGAGATGAATTAGTGCCTCATCCGGTGAAAGATCAACTTCCCGGAGTAGATTACTGTGTTAACAGCAATCCTTCTTGGGGTATGTATATATTTTAGTTTTACACACATATTTCTTAATTACTTGAGCCCGCTGGGACACAAGGAATTTTTTTATTTTTTTCCAAAAATTTTTCATTATTTTTCGAAATTAGTGTTTGGCCATAAAGAAAAATGAGAGTACAATTTAAGCAATCTACATTTCAAGTCTCATTCATCTTCTTGAGCCGAGGGTCATCGAAAACAACCTCTCTACACCTCTGGAGTAGGGGTAAGGTCTGCATACACACTATCCTCCCCAGATTTCACTTGTGGAATTTTACTAGGTTGTTGTTGTTGTTAGTGTGTGGCCATAAAATTTCAAACTTTTACTTGAAGTTGAAGTTTGGAATTTTCGAAAATTTGAAAAACTCCGAAAGCCGTTTTTCAATATTTTCACTCTTATCACTCAGAAAACTTCAAAAACAAGCCAAAATTACATTCATATCCTAATACAACTCTAATTTTCAAATACCATTTTCACTAAAAAATTATCACTTTTTTTTTGCAATTTTGCAATTCTTACGTCCAAACGCCCACTTAATCACATTCATATCAATTCAAATTTCAGTGTAGTGGTAAATATTTGTCTACGTGGCAAACCATCTTAGCATTTTAGCTCATTTGACATGCCTAATTGAATTTTCGGTCTAAGTTAAGAGTTCTCTAACAAAATTTATTTTTCTGAGTAACCAGTTATAAGTTGTCTGATTTTAAAGCGACAAAAGTTTGCCCAAGTGATTTTTGTAGGAAAAAAATGGAAGTTAGAAGATTTTGAATTGACAAAAATTAGTTTAATGACTACTGCGAAAAAAAAATCATAAGTTGAATAATTATTTGAGAAATTGACTCACGAATGTTTAGTTGAGTTCTTTCTCATAATTCCGAATTACAATCCGTCCTTTTTATAACAACATCCCTATATAACACCATTTTTTTTATAAAAGCCAAGCTTTTCCGAAATCAGTTTTCATGTTATGTTATAATATATGTTCTCTGTAACAGCACTTCGCTATAACATTTAAAAATATTCGAAACAAACAAGGCTGTTACAGAGAGGTTTGACTGTGCTCACCAAGTCTGGGGTTTTCCTCCTCTGTTTGATCATATATTGCTAAATTAATTAAACAGTCGCCCATATAAGATTAACTATTGACTGCTTGAAGTATGAAAGCTAAATTCTGAGTTCCTACTTTAAATGATGCAGCTGAGGCAGTTATACTGGGTTTTCAACACTACTTAGTCATGCTTGGCACTACTGTCATCATCCCTACCATCATTGTCCCTCAAATGGGTGGTGGCAATGTAAGTATCTTTTTAAAAATTGTATCTTAAGTTTTATGATTTCTGTATAATCTTGGTTTGAGATGAGCTTTAAATAAAGCAACTGGTTAGTGAGAATTCATATAGCCGATCTCAAGCTTTCTTTTGTCGGGTTGATGCATAATAGTAGTAGTAGTAGTTGTTGTATCTTTGTTATCAATTGTAAGTGTTACGTGTCCTATTTTATTCGACTATTGAAAGTTGAGGGAATTAGTATATACTTACAACAGTTTATGTCTTTCAGGTGGAGAAAGCTCAAGTGATACAAACTTTGCTATTTGTTGCTGGGTTGAATACTCTTTTGCAATCTTGGTTTGGAACCCGGCTTCCAGTGGTGATAGGTGGATCGATCAGATTCATAACTCCAGCCGTTTTTATTGCATTAACCAATCGATACAATACATACCTTGACCCTCGTGAGGTTGGAGTCCTTGAATTTCTTTCTTCATTTTGTGTTTTCTGCATTAATTCTCGCCTAAATAAAAAGCTCTGATCGTAGCATCATTTGCTTCGCGTCATTTTCTTCAGAGGTTTAAGCAATCGATGAGAGGAATGCAGGGGGCTCTGATGATTGCATCCGTTCTTCCCATTTTAGCTGGCTTTTTTGGAGTTTGGAGAATTGTTACAAGGTGGTCATTTTTTCAGGATTATATTCTTTGCAGCATTTTATTACTACTGGTGAACAGAAGGTTTGATTTCAGTTGTTTGACAATGTATGTAGGTTCCTGTGTCCACTTTCCATGGCTCCATTGGTGTTGCTTCTTGGTATTGGGCTATATCAGCAAGGTTTTCCACTTGTAAGAATTCTGGCTGTTGCACTTGCTTACTATCTTCCATATAAACAATCCTGACTTTCAGAACTATGAGGACAGTGGAGGAGCCACATGCACGGACACCCCTTAGTCGGAAAATTACACTGTTTAGCTCGGTTATTTTTTTTTAAAATATGTATATATACTATATAATGACACCCCTTAACTTCTTGGTGAGTTTGTTTCTTTATATTTTGATTCCCCTTGATAAAATTCCTGGCTCCGCCACTGTATGAGGATTGTCCAATGCAGCTTCTAACTGATTTGAGGAACAATCAATCGCCGCATTGAAAAGTTAGAATCTCATTACTTTAGAGTGCTTAAAGAAATTCACTTTGGTAAATCAGTTTATCTCCTCTTCGAATGAGCTAGATACAGAAACCTGAAGTTGGCCTTAAACATATCTTTACTTCCATAATGCAATATCTTTTTGTTTTCCTATTAACAATATTGGTTTATTGAGATATAAATTTATTTTTGTTGATCGGTTATGGCAGCTGGCGGAATGTGTTGAAATTGGACTTCCAGAGTTAATTCTACTTATATTGCTGTCACAAGTAAGCCTTATTCTAAATATATTCTGCATTCTGCACCTATTAATGTTAGTAGTCACTGATACCTGATACAAATGTCTTTCACCCTTTGAATGGCAATAACATGATAGCAAAGCATTGTTTTCTTTATCGTATTCGTTTGTGTTTTACTACTATCTTTTAATGGGGAAGTTACATAACGAGAAACGAGAATCAAACGCTAAATGAACAAAGGAAATCAAATAAAAAGTGCTAGCAGGGTAACTTTTAATTATCTGCTTAGATCCACTGTATAAGGATTAAGCAGCAAAAGAATGATATGGAGATCAATTTGTGCTGATATTGGTTTTTCCATTTTGGTCTTTTAACATGTGTTTAACGAATGTTTGTGCAGTTTATTCCTCATATGTGGAAATTGAAGCAACCCTTATTTGAGCGATTCGCTGTCCTGTTATCAGTTGGAATAGTGTGGTCATTTGCAGCCCTTCTCACAGCAGCGGGTGCATACAAGAACAGACCCCTGCAGACTCAATTCAGTTGCAGAGTTGATCGCTCAGGGCTCGTTAGTGGAGCTTCATGGTGTGTTCAATTCACACTGATATTTTCACTTATACATAGCCACTTCTCTATTTATTCTTTAAGCATGTTAAAAAATGGAGCTCGCCGATATTTTATGATCAAAATCTCTTATGCTTGTTCTTAGCAGTAACCATTTTAATAAAAATTACACCTCACAGTTATTATATTTCTTGAGGAATTATCTGCTTCAGTTGAGATTGACATTAGCAAGTCCACGCCTCTAAATGATTACTACATGTTCTGAACAGATAATTGTTTTTAACTTTTAAAAAAAAGGCAAAATGGCCGTAGTACCTAACAAATCGTCCCCTTGTGGCAATAATCATGCCAAAGCATAGCTTCATCTAAATAACTTCATTTTTATTTCGCATCAGCTACTTGATACTGTAATAATTATGAGAGGAAATAGTAGTAGGCTTGACTGTAATACTAATATCGTCCGATATCAACCAATTTTTGGCGATCTGTTACTTTATTGTGAACGTCTGTCTCAAAGTTTTTACACTGTTTCTCTATCATAAAGTGACAATGTCTGGCAGTTAAAGAATATCGGATCTAATTTCCAATGTTTATATAGGTTTTGCTCTCAAGAACTCTTGTTTTCTGGAAATGCAGGATAAGATTTCCTTACCCATTGCAATGGGGTACTCCCAATGTTGATGCTGGAGAAGTCTTTCTGATGTTGGCTGCAGCTTTTGTTTCTCTCGTTGAGGTGTATATCCAGTTGCAAATGTTTAGGCTAATATTATTTGATGTAGTTGCTGACTTGATTAGGTTTTTCCTCTCACAAGTAGAACTTATGAAAACCTAACATTTTATCCAGTAATTCAACTACTGATTTGTGACTATGTTGTGAGATGCATGATTCTAGTTGAATTTATTAAGGTTTTGGGTATTGTAAAGTTTTAAGGCTGAACATCGTCATGTATGTTGACATTGTCCTTCTGTAAAACAGTTGTCGTATCTCTTTTGACAGTCTACTGGAGGATTTATTGCTGCTGCAAGATATGGAAGTGCAACATATTGCCCAGCTTCAGTTCTGAGCCGTGGTGCTGGATGGCTGGTAGGTGAACTTACAACGATCATATTCTCACCAACGACGGGTTCTTTCTCTCTATCTATAATTCTACATTGAAACTCAAAATTCTTTTTTGTTGGTGTCCAGGGGTTAGGTATGTTGCTCAATGGTTTATGGGGAACCGGCAGTGGAGCTACCGTATCAGTGTAATACATCTATCTACCTTAGAAATGCTTAAAGTAGGCTATTTAGTTTGTTCAATATCTCATGCTACTTTTAAAATCAAGGGCACAATCAAGGCTAAGATGTGAGGAGTATTATACTCTAAATAGTTAAAATGTTTTCCAATAATGTAGTAGTCTCTGGATATCAACACGCCAACCATCTCTCCAAAAAATGCATCTGCAGATACCTTTTTGAAACCTGACCATGCGTTCTAATGCTTTTCTCTTATGAACTGTGAAGTGAAAATGTAGGTCTTTTGGCATTGACACGAGTTGGAAGCAGAAGGGTAATTCAAATCTCTGCAGCATTTATGCTTTTCTTTTCTGTGTTAGGTGAGATATTCTCTACAAAGATTAAATTCATTGTATTATATAGCTGATCGTAAACTTATCATAAATAAGTAATGACTGCCCTCTCTTTGACAAAAAACAGGAAAATTTGGAGCTATTCTTGCTTCAATACCTCTACCGATCATTGGAGCTTTATATTGCGTCTTGTTCGCCCTCATGTGTATGTAATTTTCTCATGTTAAAAACATTCAATTTCTGCTTTCCATTCTGCTACTAACTTTAAAATTGTCCGGTTCTCTTAGCTGGAAAAAAATAGCAATTTCTGCATGCCTGACAAAATGCTCCTATTCCCTATATAAAGTCTTTGATCACTTATGTTAGTGTTTAATTGGATGAGGCAGCTGCTGCTGGTTTTGATTTACTACAGTTCTGCAACCTGAACAGCTACAGGACTAAGTTCATTTTAGGTTTCTCAATCTATATGGGCCTTTCTGTGCCACAATACTTCAATGGTTATGTCATAACCACTGGTCGCGGTCCAGTTCAATCTGGCTCTGCCACGGTAATTAGTACATATATCAAAGTCATTAATCTCTCCTATATCAGCATTCCAATTTGATACAACAGGCAGTTTTGGCATTGAACAATTGAATAAAAACTTATTTAGCCTTTATCCTATGTGCAGTTTGACCAAATTATGCAAGTGATCTTCACTTCCCCCGCTGCAGTGGCAGGAATTACAGCTTACTTGTTAGACATCACTCTCGCGCGCAGGCATCCCTTAACTAGGAAAGACAGTGGAAGGCATTGGTGGGCTAAGTTCAAGTACTATGGCCGAGATCCGAGGAGTGAAGAGTTCTACTCTCTCCCTTATGGTCTCTCCAACTACTTTCCTTCAGTATGACACACTGATATTTAGAAATTTGTCCAAATACTCGAACGAAGAAATGAAAGGAAGTATGACATTTGATTAATCTAATCCCCTACTGTTGTTGAGAACTATTCTGATTACTGAGAGCAGTTATTATAGTAAAAGGGTGAAAATTCAACCAGATATATATGCCATATTGCCTAATTCAACTTACTGATGAAATACGGGGCTTGGTTGCTATTATTTGATGCCTTAATTGATTAGTTTGATGTACATTGTCTGGTGCTGCAATAAGATGATATGCTTCTATTTTATGCTTCTATTTCAAGCAGAATACATTATACATTATAATTTGGTTAATTTTATCCATGATCATTGAACTTTTGGGTTTGTTACCCAAAAGTCACTTTTCTTGTTACGTAAAAATCATTTAACTTGTGTTCATTACACAGAAGTCATCTTTCTTTCTTTTGTTACACAAAAATCATTTTACTTTGCTCTAGTTATCAAAAAAGTCACATTTTTACTTGAAAAGTCTATTATGCCCTTGATATTATATAAACCTTCATTTTTATGTAATACCTTCTATATTATATACTATATAGTATATTTTTACCTATGTATTTTATTCATAAATAAAATAACTTAATATTATTGTAACAACCCGACCATTCGTTTTGCTTTCTAGAATCCCGTGCCCCTAAATGAGACTTTCCGTACTTGCTTTTACTAGTTTATGACTTGCGGGGATGGTTGGTTTGGGATTTGCGAGAGTTTGGGTTGGAATTTGGAACACTTAGTCCCTTAAGGTTGGCCTTAAAGGCCAAGTTTGACTTCGGTCAACATTTTTATTAAACGACCTCGGAATCGGGATTTGAAGGTTCCAATATGTTCGTATGATGATTTCGGACTTGGGCGTATGTTCGAAACGGGTTTTGGATGACCCGGGAGCGTTTCGACGCCAAATAGTGAAATATGATTCTTTAAGTTCAAAATTTGAGGTTTGAAATGTGTTTTTGTGATATCGAGGTCCGAACGAAATTCCGTGATCGAGAATAGTTCTGTAATGTCATTTATGACTTGCTCGCAAAATTTGGTGGAAGTGAATTCAAGAACTTAAAGTTCATAAGTTAAATTTAGTTGGTTTTGGGGTATGATTCTTAGATTTAATGTTGTTTCGAGCGTTCCGGAGGTTTGAGCGAGTCCGTATTATGATTTAGAACTTGTTGGTATAGTTGGAAGGGGCCTCGGGGGCCCCGGATGCCATTCGACGTCGCGCGAGGCAAGTTTAAGCTCTAAAAGAGCTGCTGGTGCACCAGATTTGGTGCGACCGCACATGCGATTGGCCAGCCGCAGATGCGGTCGAAGCCTCGCATATGCGGTTATCGAGTGGGTGCCCAAGATCTGCAGATGCGGTCCTTTTTCGCAGAAGCGGAGCCGCAGGTGTGGGCCCCCTTCCGCAGCTGCAATCCCAGCCAGTCCCTTCCCTTTTCGCAGATGCGGACACTGGTCCGCAGAAGCGAGACCGCAGGTGCGGTCCACTCACCGCAGGTGCGAAAGCACTGAAGGAAGTAAGGTCGTTTTAAAATCGAGACTTAGGCATATTTGAGGGCACTTATCACATTCTTGGGTGATTTAGGAGCTCCCGAAGCAGAGATTTCGACTTAGCACCTTGAGGTAATGTATTTCCTACCAAAATGCGAGTTATTACTTAGTTTTTGGGTAGATTAACACACAAAAATTAGTGAAAATCATGGATTTAGAGATAAAAATAGAATTTAACCACGAAATTTGTTATGGAATCTACTAAAAATCATATATTATTGATCCTTATGTTATGGGTAACAACTTCCCTTAAAACTTTTCCGGAATCCGAGCATGTGGGCCCGGAGTGAATTTTAGGAATCTTACAAACTAGGTTGGGTAACCATTTAAATTGGGAAATTGTGAATCCTTGAGCATAGATTGATTAGTTTGTGTGATGTTTGGTTAGTTTCGAGTTGCAGGGCGACAAATTCGGAGGTTCGGGTGCGTTCTTGAGTTGGAAGTTGGCCCGAAACGAGGTAAGTCTCCTTTCTAACCTTGTAAGAGGGAATTGTCCTCATAGGTGTTTTGACAAATTACGTGCTATTAATTGTGGGGGCTACATGCGCACGATGTGACGAGAGTCCGTGCGTAGCTACCATTATGCTTATGTCCGGGTAGTCTAGGACCCAAAAGCATGTTTTACTTGTCGTACTTGTAATTTTACTGATAAATTCAAAATGCTTAAATTATATCGAACTTGGCCAATGAATTTTTAAAAAAACTGAACATCATCTTCTTGACCATTAAAAGAGAAATTTCCATATCCTTGGGTAATTATTTTTTCTGATGAAATTCTGGATTTACTGTTTGAATGTGTGTATCTATAGTACCTGCATCGTATGTATGATTCGCGAGTGGGGTAACTCTATTATTTATATTGACCGCGTCGTATGTACGATTCGCGAGCAGGGTAATAGATGCATCTACGGTTCGTACCGTTCGACCTTTCGGCAGTGCACATTTATTATTTCGTTGGATCGGCCGTACGTCCTCGGCATATTATGCACATGTTATTTTCTTGGCATTTTTCTGTGATCGTAAATCGGTTAAAATGCTCTGTAGAATGAATTAGCAACCTGTTTAATAGGAATTCACACATAAATGTACTTGTGGGTAGGGCTGTTCATTTGGATCGGATATCCGAAATCCGAACCGATCCATTTAGTTTTGAATTTCGGATTGGACCGGATTTCGGATTGTGTTTATAAAAATTTCAGATTTCGGATCGGATTCGGATTGGTATATTTTAATCTGATCCGAACCGAAATTCAAAATTATTAGGCAATGTATAAATACTACACTTTAATTTCGGATAGTCAGTACTTCATTTACATCTTCCTCCAAGTTATTACCTTTACAATTGCTAGAGTTACCTATATTGGCACCATAGTACTCTCATAATTTTATAAATATGATTTTTTCTTAATGCATTGCCCCTTTTACAAAAGAAAATATACATATTAGTTTGCAACTTTGAGGCATTTACGATCCAAAATCCGATCCGATCCAAACTTTAAAATCCGAATCCGATATAATTCGGATCGAATTCGGATTGCATTTTTTAGAATCCGAATCCGAAATGTGCTAAATCCGACCCGACCCGATCCGTGCACAACCCTACTTGCGGGAAGACTTGTAAATTCTTGTTTTTAGTTGTTTACTCATCTTGATATTCATGCCTAGCCTTATATTTAAATGAATTATTTTGGCCCTGGTAAGTGTCAAGTCGACCTCTCGTCACTACTTCTTCGAGATTAGACTGGATACTTACTTGGTACATAATATTTATGTACTCATGCTACGCTTCTGTACTTAATTGTACAGGTCATGAGGCAGGTGCATCTGGTTATCAGTACGGAGCACGTTCCTGATTTCACGCGATCAGAGGCTTCATGGTGAGCTGCTTCCCTTGATGCCGTTCAGCAACACATCAGACTCTTTTTTTGTTTTGTTATTCTGTCTATATCCTCCGAGACAGTAGGATAGACGTACTCTTTTGATTTCTTCTACTAGATGCATGTATACTTGTGACACTAGTTCCTGACACACACATTGGTAGACTATTCTTTTGGGCATGTAACTAATTAAGATTAAATTCTTGATCATTTCCATCTAATTGCCCTTGCTATTCATTATTTTCCATGATTAGTGACTAAAATCTTGGTATCGTTGGAAAGGTTTTTATAAAAATAAATTAAACTCACTAGACGAATTGTGTTGGCTTGCCTAACATTAGTGTTGGGCGCCATCGTGACCTAGACTAGGATTTGGGTCGTGAAAATTATTTTATTATTATTTTTATAATATATTCATCCATTTAATTTTTTCTTAACATTAATTTTCAAGATATATTAGTAGCGTTAATAAAATTTGTCAGTAACTTTAATATATATTAGTAAAGAAATAAATCGGCAAGTACATTTTCGTGAGAAAATTCGTATGTAACCAAACAAAGAAAATGAGGAAAAAATCATATGTTAATTTGAAGAAAAATCCCTAGGTAACTCTACATGCGAATTTAGATGGGGATATTTTCTTGGGGATTTACCTAGGCAATTGGTTATTTGGGAAATTACACTACTAGAAATTCAGGAAAAACCGTCCAAAAAACCAGACCAAAGTTGGTCGGTAATGGCCAGTAACCGTCCAAAACGCGACCATTAACGTGTGATCGGTGTTTTGAAGGTCGAAAGGGCATACCGACCAAAGTTTGTCGGTATAGTCAATTAAATTTTAAAAAAATCATTTTAGAATGCTACTAATATATAAGAAAAAATATATATTCGAATATATTATAAAAATAATAAATAAAATAATATTAAGTTATTTTATTTATAAATAAATTACATAGGTAAAAATATATTATATAGTGGTGTATAATATATAAGGTATTACATAAAAATGAAGGTTTATATAATATCAAGGGCATAACAGACTTTTCAAGTAAATATATGACTTTCGTGATTAGGAGGGGGGGGGGGGG
>ML279480.1:15524-67880 GCA_005239495.1 Nicotiana undulata
ACAGACTTATCAAGTAAATTTATGACTTTCGTGATCAGAAGGGGGGGGGGGGGGGGACAAAATAACGGCTTTAGGGAAATGGAGGGAGCCGATAACAAATTAAAATAACGAACTTTTGAGTTCGTCTGTATAAACCACCTAGGACTCTCAAACTAATTTATTCTGCCAAGGTTACGTAGAGTGGTTAGTATTCTGCAGTTTCATGCTTCGATTTTCATATTACTTATTTCTTTTAGTTCTTATATTTCTTGATGCTCTTACGATTGGATAATTAATATTGAGTTCTCTCTTTTAGATATTTCTTTAATTTGAAGCGGGAGCTTGGCTGTTTCATTTACAATTGTTCCTATACTTGCGGGTTAGTTTGCTAATTCTTCTTCCTTCTTATGCAGTTCTTGTTAATTGATTTATATTAATTCTTTTCTTATTAATTTCTAAGATTAGTTTGCTAATTCTTCTTCCTTCTTATGCCGTTCTTGTTAATTGATTTATATTAATTTTTTTCTTATTAATTTCTAAGATTAGTCTAACAAAGATATTTTCATTTTTGTTATTAATGGCAGAGATGGGGGAAAGGAAGAACGACCTGCCTGGGAAACTCATGAAAAACACAAAGACGATGCACAGACCCTCGGCAAGAAGAAGTGAAAATTAATCCAATAAGTCAGGAAAAGAGAAAGAAATAATAAAAATGGTAAAAACTACTCCTTCCTAATCTGCGGCTATGAAGAAGATGTTAATGCAATTGATGATAGTTCCGTGATGACAATGCAGCTAAAGATCATTCTGTTTATACTAGTGCCGTTGTTAGGGAAGATGAGATTTTCACAAGCACTCTTTCTGTATTTTTTGCACTATTTTAGTCGTATTCTAGACTTAAAAGAGAAATGTAAAAGCAGTGGATTCTAGAATCTTATGATCATGATTTCTTTTACTTCTGAACATCGTCTGTAAGTGCCTAATTTTGCATTTAATATTATTATTATTATTATTATTGATGTGTGTATGTGTAGGATTTAGGATTTGTGTATAGTTAAATAAAAGAGAATTAAAATAAGGGGCTAAGTTGTGTTCTTTAACTGAGTTGGGCCAAAATTGGCCCCAAAATCGGAGCCCAACAGCTTAGAACCCGGTCCAAATGGGTTGGCCTGGAAGACACCCAAAACGACGTCGTTTTGGCCAAGCTATTGAGATGCAATCTCATCCATTCAATCTTATTTGATTCAACGACCCTTATTCATTCTCCATCCCCAATATTTAAACTCTCCAATACTCAAAATTTTGCCACATTTCCCCCTTAATTTCCCATCTTCTTCTTCTCTCTTCTCGTCCTCTCTCATCTCTCTATACTCCATTGCCCTTCAATACTCAACTGGTTTAACGACTGCATGCATGTTTATAATCATAGGAATTGTTGATTTTGTTAATTTAGTGGTTCCAGTTTGTTGAAATGCTTCCAGCCATACGAGCCAGAGACTTGTTCCAAGAAAGCAGTTAAGTATATATTTATACTTATCCGCGCATCTCAAACAAAAAAGAGCAGAGAGAGATATTAGAAACAGATATATATTGCAGACTAAATTTATCGACCGTTTTAAAACAAAATTAAACCAAAAGACAAATAGGTGAATTCTATCGGGCTGTCTCTAACTCTCTATAAGTTTGTTGTTAGGGACCACCAATCCCAAAGAGCTATTACAACATACCTGAGAAATGCTACATCAAAAATCTTTTGCTTTATAACGATCAATCCACATGAAAATGCATAAATATTTTACTCGAGTACAAACATAAAGGGTACCATATTTGGTTCAAATCTTATTTGAGATCCTGTCCCGAATGAAGGTTAATCTTTGTGCACCAACTTGCACAAAATTCTATTTGTAGTAGCTCCAACAGAAATGACGCAGTGACTTTAATCTTGATCAATTACATCCTTCAAAGTAGGCCCACACGCAACAAATAGAACATGTGCAATAGAAAATTCGATGGCTAAAGAAAAATCATCCCTCGAGATATACTCAAGTCCGGAATAGGACACTACAACTTTTGTAAGCAATCAAGTAATAATAAACAAAAATATTGCACTCTAATCAATGGTTTAATGCCGAAATATAAATACCAATACTAAAGAGATAAGTTCGAATATATTTTTATTTTGATTTTGACTATTTATATTTTTTCCAAAACCAATACATTTACTTTTCATGACAACTCACATTTTACCTAAAGCCTATATTGTTAATCAATAAGAGTATAGTATAAATATTAAATGTTCAGTGTTTGAATAACCAAAGTCTTCTTAATATCTCACCCAATTTGAGAAATGTCTTGCTATTTTCCCGTTGAGAGAAAGGAACTCATAGGCGTCGATCACTAAATCATCATCGAATCCTAACAATTTTTTATCAGGACAAACACCTTGGCCGAGCACACGCGTTGGCTGCTGCAATCCTCGATATTTGCAGGAATGACACTCATCATATCGACTCAAGTGTTGTCATTGTACTTCCTCTTTGTGGGTTCTTCTTTGAACGCGATGAAGAAAAAGGCGTTGCTCTGAGATGAATCTTATGTAGTGACATCACATGTATTGTCAATGCTGGTTTCAAATCCATTATAAGAATTGGTGCCAAAGATGGCATGAAACTTATCAAAGTTCTCCATGTGTTTGCCCTTCACGTATTTGACATCAATATCTGGCTGAGAAACACATAAAAAGTACAAAATTTAGGTTGTTAATATAATGACAATAATAAACCATAGAGAAACTTTCTTTAGTAATGCGCATTTTTCCAAACACGAATTTATACTCGTAAAGAAAAATAAAGAGCAATTATTTTTTGATTTGTTAAAGCAAAGTATGTCACGACCCAAAATCCTAACCCAGGTCGTGAAGGCGCCCAACACCGGGGTCAGGCAAGCCAACACTCAATTTACTAAGGATTTCCCCATATTTGATTAACATTCCAACACGTGCTAAGTTTTTAAAGCTTAGATCATCAATTGAACATGGTAGTTAGCCAATTTAACCAAAAGCAGTAAAAAGGTGGGGTGAGCCAAAATATATACAGACCCGTAAACCATAATATCTACCACATGTGTGCCAGAAACTAGTGTCACAAGTCCTACAGGCATACTAACAGAATATACAAAAGATATAAAATAACTGTCCCACTGTCTGGAAGAAATAGACGGGAAATAACAAAAGAAACTCCATGGTGCTACCGAGGATCGCCAGGAAAAGCAGCTCACCGTGAAATCAGGTCCAATCTATACTCAGAATCGAGCTCCGGTCTGATAACCAGATGCACCAGCTTCAGAACCTGTACAATTAAGTACAGAAGCGTAGCATGAGTACATAAATAAATATGTACCCAGTGAGTATCCCGTCTAATCTCGAAGAAGTAGTGACGAGAGGTCGACTTGACTCTCACTGGGGTCCAACAATATAAATTAACAAGGTATGATAACAGAAATAGGCATATGAGGATGATAAAGACAGTAAACATTAAAGGTAACTGCAATTCAAACAAATTCTGGAAGTAAATAAACAATTACTACTTCATTTCCCCCCAAATATCTGTCATTTCAATATCCATGAAACCTTTAACAATTTAGCATGCACATACGAGATAAGGACAATCGGCCTGAGCCATCATAATAATCATATTTGTGCACTGTCGAGGGTCGATCGGTTCGAAGCATAATGTATCTTTCAATCCGCTGTGGCGTACGACCCGCTCCCATGAGAGTGGGGGAAATAACACTCCGCTCGCGGAATGTAAATTGCGAAACGGTCACATGCACACACAATATTCTTCATAAATTACTTTTCAGTGAACAATTCCTTTAAATTATCAAATTTCATGATCTCAGGGAACAAAGCTACATATAACATGAATTCATGAAGCATATAATTCATTTCGAGGAAAAACACAAGGCATGATGTGGGTCTAACTACCCGTGCATAACAATAATAGCCGCTACATACGGACTCTCATCACTTTGTACGTACGTAGACCCCACAACATTAACACATAGCATTTAGATCACCTATGGGGACAATTCCCTCTTACAAGGTTAGAAAGGAGACTCACCTCGCTCAGAAATTCCATAACCGGCTTCCAAGCCCTTCCAACGACTTCAATGGATGCACAACGCCCCAAAATTATCCAAATAACGACAAACCAATGAAAATATACTCTAATATTTGGTAACAATCCAAATTATATAAACTCCTATCTCCGCTCAAAGAATTGACCAAAATGCCCTCGGACCCACGTGCCCGGATTCTGAAATTCCTCGAAGATAAACTCTACCCATAGATTTACTAGTTCAAATATACAGTTTACTCAAATATTCATGCTCAATTCGTGGTAAAAATCTAAATTACCAAATTTCTAGGTTTTCTTCAAAATTCCATATTTTCCACAAATTCCCATACTCAAATCCGTACCTAGATCATGCATTTGACTTAAAAAGAGTTGGAATAACTTACCTTGTGATCCTTGACGAAAATCTCTCCTTGAAGCTCCCACAATCGCCCATACCAAATGAAAGTAGGAGGAGAAATGGCAAAATTCTCGTTTAAAAACATTCTGTCCAGGCCTCATTTCCGCACCTGCGGTCCCCTTCTCGGACCTGCGCTTCCGCAGGTGCGCCCAAACTCTCGCACCTGCGGCTTCCTCAGTTCCAGCCAAAACTCGCACATGCGGCGTCAAAATCCACACCTGCAGCTCCGCACCTGCGGCCCAAGCCTCGCATGTGCGGTCACACCAGATGACAACAACTTCAGCCCTTCTTCAAGCTCCCAATTTGATCCGTTAACCACCCGGAATCCACCCGAGGCCCCCGATACCCCTTCCAATTTCACCAACCTGCTCCAATACATAATGCGGACTTGCTCGAGGCCTCAAATCACATCAAATAACACCGAACCAACGAATCGCTCTCCAATCCAATCTAAGAACTTAGGAATTTCAAACTTCTACATCCGACGCCGAAACCTATCAAAACACATCCGATTGACCCCAAATTTTGCCCACAATTCATATTCGGCATTACAGACCTGCACAACTTTCAAAATCGTATTCCGAAACCGATATCAAAATTTCCACTTCCGGTCAGATTTCTCAAAAACCTTCAAATTTCTATCTTTAGCCAAATGACTTCAAAATGACCTCCGGGCATCCGAATTCACTTTCGATCGCGCTCATAACTCCAGAATCACCATACAGAGCTATTCCCAGACTCGGAATCCCAAACAGACATCTATAACACTGAAATGCCTTCCAACCCAAATTTATGAAATTCTTCTAAAATGCAATCTTCCATAATATGTGTCGAAACGCTCCCGGGTCATCCAAAGCCCGACCCGAACATACGTTTGTTTACCCAAATAATTAGATCCTTTGACAAAATCTATTTTTTAGGATGAAAACGGGTTATTGATAATCAAAGAAATAATATTAAGTAAAGAGGAGTCAGTAAATGACGATAATAAGATCCTCAGAAAAATAAAGTGTATTGCATTAGTCGTTCAGATGATTTTTACAAGTTATATTCTCTTCCCTTATATAGGGAATTTCTTAATATAACGTCTACATCTCACAATGATCGCTCATTAATGACTAATTATTACATTAATTGGGCGTTACAAAGAGTAATCGTAACTGTTGCGTGAAGGTTGTGTAACGTGTGAGTCATTGATTGAGGATCTCTGAATTTTTCCGTAGCTCTGTCCAGATTTATTCTGACCGTGTCTCTTCTTTGCCTCAATTAGGTTGGGTTTCCCGTAGCTGATTACCCCGTAGGTTTATTGATCCGTACCTCTCTGTTCCGTACCTCTTTATGGATTCATATCCAGCTGTCATATTTTCCTTGGTCCACGTAGCTGGTTGAGTTGTCGAGAATCATCTTACGTGTGAAACTCTTTTCTACCAATACAGATAGTCCCCCCACTTACTATTTATTTATCGATTATTATTTGGTAAGTGGATACACATTTATGGCGGGAATATTTACCGTCGCTTTATCTCGAAACATTGTATTTTTTTCTGAACATAGGTGTCGTTTGTCACTTCCATTTAATGCTCAAACCATGTGTTCCTTCCGGATTGGTTCTGCAGTTACTCGGTGCCTTTTAGGGCTTTTTGCGGTTGCATCAGTCACGAAGTGACACCTTCAATTATGACTTTTCTCATCATTGTTTTTTCCCATGTTTGACGGCTGTCTTCAAGTATAAATACCTCTTCTTCTTTTCTTTACTTTCACAAAACGCTTTATAACTTGTCTCTTTTATTTGTAAAGAATTCCTTCTTTTCTTCGTAAGTATGTCTTCTTCTAACCAACCTGATAGAGTTATAGATGTTGAAGGATTAACCCCTTCTTCTGCTCCAACCCGGAGTCGGAGAGGTGGTAGATTAAGGAGCTTAGGTGTTACTCCTTCGAGAGGCTCTTATTCTTCCCCGATTATTTCTCCTCCATCTGCTAGATCTTTAGTTTCTCCAAGAGCTAGGGCTTCCAGGTCTTCCTCTAGGGGTAGAGATCATGGGGGGTCTTTACGCGAACCTCGAGTAGACGAAATTATACCTGTTGAACCTTTACTAGGGATAGTCAAGTCCTTGTAGATCAGTCGTAATCTCTATATAGTGTTGATAGGTACCCTACCCTTATCACAGAAGGTCAGATTTCCCTTATTCGCAGGGAATATTTTTGGAGGTCTGATTTCCATGTCTATATTTCGAATAGCAACAAAAGAATATCGTCTTACAAGACAGGGTATTCTTTTGTTTATACGTACCCTTTTACTTTAGGATTTAGACCTCCTATCGATCCAATCATCACTGACTTCTGCCAATTCTTCAGAATTTGCTTAGGAAAGGTTGGTCCTCTTGTGTGGCGGGTTGTTGCGTGTCTCAAATGCTTAGCTACTTCGGCCTCGGTTCCTTTTACTTTTAACCATCTTATTCATCTTTATTCTCCTGCCTTATTTCGTCAAGGGATTTTTGCTCTGGCTGCTAGGAGTAAAGAGTGTTGGTAACCCCTGTAGACGATAAGGATAAAGGTTGGTACCTCCAGTACGTTGCTGTGCCCACTGCTGGTTAAGTGGGCGAGGAAAATCTTCCCTTCCCTGAGAAGTGGAATCGTGCACGTGAGTACATTTTAGCTCACATTTGTTATTTTTCTTCTTTTTGTTTGAAGTGTTTTACTAACACCGTATCTTTTTCTTCTTCCTTTAGCAATCATGGGTACTATTGAGAATGTCTCTGGTATCCGTGATTGGGTAGAAAAATTATTGTCAGTCGATCCCTTGGAAGAATTGTCTTGGAAGTACTTCTCTGGGAAGTACGGTTGGAAATTAAGGACCCACGGTAAGTGAAGCTTTGGTTTTCGCTCCTTTTCTTAGTCGAGCCTCTTTTCCTCTTTCGCTTAACCTTTTTCCTTTTCATAGGGTTTCCCGCTCGTGGGGTGTCTGTTGCGTCCATTCCTAATATGTCTCTGGCTCAGACCCAAGAGATTATTGTTGGTTCTTTTTCCTCTAAGAGGAAGGTTAGTGAGTCTCGAACTTTAGAAGAAGACGAAGAAGAGGAGGGCACTTTGGTGCACAAGTCACGAAGAAGGAGGGTGATTTCGGATGATGAGTCTTCACCCGTGGCTGTGCCTTCCGTGCCTGAAGTCATACCCTCTACCTCTGAAGATGCTTCTCCCTCTCCCGTACATGAGTCTGTGGATCATTTGTTCCGCGAAGGCTTTGGCCCCGCTTCTTTAATAGAAGCTCTTTCGTCTGCTCCTGCTATCTCCTCCGCTTCTTTGGCTATTACGACTCCCGTTGCTGCCTTGCCCGTGGCTCTTTCAGTTCCTCAAGTTTTCGTGCCTATCACTTCTGCTACTCCACAATTTTCATTATTCGTGGCTCCTTTACCTCATCCTGTTTCCGTGCCTCCTCCTGTTAGAGAAGTAGGGTCTTCCAGCTGGGAGATGAGGCAAGTGCTAATTGAGGTTCTGGCTGATGGAAGCCTTTTCAAGAAATCTGGCCAACCCGAAGTGTGGTTGAAGCCTTTGAATAGCCCAACAGATAGGACTAAGCTTGATAGCCATATCGCTCTTACATGGGCTAACGAAGTCGTTCATTCCTCTTTGAAGGTAAAATGCGTAGTCTCTCATTTCATTTTTGTACATGAAATCTATCGTATCTAAATTATTTCCTTTTTTGTAGACCAATCTCATAGGTATAGAACTTATGAAGAGGATTTCTAACACTGAGCAAGAGCTAAAGGAGTGGCATGCTGAAACATGGAATTGGAAGGGGCAATATGAAAGCCTGAGGCTCGACATGGAAGCCTTAGAAGAACAAAAGTTTACCTTGGAGCGGCAGTTAAGAGTCGTGGCTGCGGAATTAGCAGTGGAGAAGACTTCCTTTAACCAAGCGGACAAAGACAAGAGCATTCTTGAGCCTTCGTTTGCTGAGCAGTTATCCCGTGCCTCAGAAGAAGTTAGGAGCTTGAAAGATTTTCTAGGGCAGAAGGAGGAATACTCAGGCGAGCTTGTGCAATCACTCACCCGGACTCAGGATGATCTTCGCAATGCTTTAGATAAAGTTCAATATCTGGAGGAGTCGATTATACCTTTGAGGGTTGCCCATGAAGCTGCCGAAGTTGAAAAGGACGGGCTAAGAGCTGAGCTTGAGGTATGGGAGAGATATTATGATGCTCTTGAAGCGAATGTTGTCGATGTTAGTTGGGCATACATGAATTCTCTCCTTGACACATTGACCGAAATGAGTCGGGAAGATTTTGATCTTGACACTGAAATTGTTAAAATAAAGGAAGCCATGGAGAAGGCTCAACAAGATCAGACTCTCTCTTCACCTGAAGATGAGACTCCCGCTGCTCACGCCTCTTCGTCTCAAGTTGCTCCTGTTCCTGTTCCTCTTCACCTGAAAAATTCACCCTTTTTATTATTTGATTGGTGGTTACCCCCAGCTCCATCAGGGGTAAATTTGGATATTTTAAAGTCCCCAAATGACAACTTAGGGGCACCTTAATGTATAAATTATATGCGGCTAAGTACTAGTTAGTACTTAGTTTTTACTTAGCCGCTCTTTTTTTAATATATGCAAGTATGACTTTTTTTTGCTTTGAGTTTTTGTTTAACTCTTAAGTCTTTTGCATGTTTTAGTTTTTGAGGTTTTTGTTTTACCTCTGAGTTTTTGCATGAAGATGCTAAAATCACTCGTACCTTTTCATAGTAGGTATGGTGTTGTCTACAAAATGTGAGCCTTTTTGTAGTAGGCTTTGTTTATGAAAGAGGGCCCTTTATGATTGACACTTAATGAAGAAGACGTCTCAACTTCATGATGGTGTAATAATGCAATAGAGTGATAGGAATTTTCACATGTTTAAGAATGTTTCTGAGGAAAGTTTTTTGTTTGAACTTCCACGACATTTTACATGTGTTTGATTATCGTCTAAAACTCATGATGCAACTGTTTTTATTTAACAGATTTGATATACACTTGTATTTCGTAACTGTTTTTCATATGTAATAGTTTTTTCGAGTTAATAACTGTTTTTCGTTCGTAACAGTTTTTATAAAGATTGGGGTTTTCACCCGCAATTGTTTTTGTTGATAACAGTTTTAATAAGTACGAGGGAAATGATTTTACATCCGTAACTATTTTATTTGATAACAGTTTTCTAAACAAATACAAGGATTTTGATCTTTCTCTGTAACTGTTTTATTTGATAACAGTTTTCTATATGAGTACAAAGATTTCGTAACTGTTTTTAATCACAACAGTTTTTGAATGAGTACAATGATGATGATCTTTTACCCCTAACTGTTTTTTGGTTACAACAATTTCAAAGATGTGTGTTTCTTCCTCGTGGCTAATATTTTGCCTTTCAACCCAAAGGTTTTTTGAATTAGGCTTTGCATTTGAGTTTTCAGCTCTTTCGATTCTGCTCGTATCACTTGACTTGTTGGGTAGATGGATCTTCAGGCTCGAGCTTTGACTTTCTGATAGTCTTCTTTGCTTCGTCTTAGCCTTCCATACTGTATAGTCCCCCAAGTGTTTGATCTTTGAAGAATGAAATCTTGAGCACTTGACTATTCCTTCCTTGTGGTCCTTTTCCTGAAAAGGAAAAACGTGCGGGACTCGAAGGTATATAGTTTTTAGATGATGACTGCTTAACCCTTTAAAACGTCCATCAGAAAGTGTAACCCTAGACCGGGAGTTGTGTTACTTTCTCGCGTCTTTGCAGGTATAATATCATCATCCGGTGATGGGTTAGCTTTATGCCTATCATCTGAAAAAGTTAGTAAAATTAAATGTTCAAAATAAAATCGTACGTGTGATACCTGACAGGGGGTACTTCTTTTCCTTAGAAGTAGTACTTCTTCAAGTGGATGGCATTCCAACTTGTCGGTAGGATTCTGCCGTCCATGGCTTCCAGCTCGTAGGCGCCCTTCCCAGCTATGCCTCGGACTTTGTAGGGTCCTTCCCAATTTGGATTCAACTTTCCTGCGCCTGCTTCTTTCGTTGATTGAAAGACCTTTTTGAGGACGAAGTCCCCAATCTTGATGTATCTGAGATGAGCTTTACGGTTGTAATAAAGCTCTATGATTTGTTTTTGAGCTACCATTTGTATTAGCGCTTCTTCCCTTCGTGTTTCAAGCAGATCTAGATTAGTCCTCAATTCGTCATCGTTTGCTTCCTCCGTGGTTGTTATAAACCTTATGCTTGGTTTGCCAATTTCCACAGGTATTAAGGCTTCTGGGCCATAGACAAGTGCAAACTGAGTTTCTCCCGTGGCTATTTTTGAAGTTGTTCTATATGCCCATAGTACTGTTGGTAACTCATCAGGCCAATTTCCTTTGGCTTTATCTAGCCGCTTCTTCAGGCTGTTGATGATACTTTTATTCGTCGATTCTGCTTGACCGTTAGCCACGGGGTGGTATGGTGTTGAAGTGATCCGTTTGATTTGCCAGCTTTCGAAGAATTCTGTAATTTGTGAGCCTATGAACTGTGGGCCATTATCACACACGATCTCCTTTGGTATACCAAAGGGGCATATTATGTTTCGCCACAAGAAGCTTTTAACTTCCTTTTCTCGCACCTGTTTGAATGCTTCTGCCTCTACCCGTTTTGTAAAATAGTCGGTTAGTACGAGTAGAAACCGTAATTGTCCTTTAGCTGGGAAAAGAGGTCCCACTATGTCCATACCTCATTTAATGAAGGGCCATGGGGATATAATTGGATGCAATAATTTCGCTGGTCGATGCATGTTATTGGCGAACCTTTGGCACCCGTCGCATTTAGATACGAAGTTCTCGGCTTCTTCTTCCATCTTGGGCCAGTAGTACCCAGCTTTGATTAAGGTTTTTACCAAGGATCTCGCTCCTGAATGATTTCCGCAGTGTCCTTCATGGACTTCTTTCATCACGAACTCCGTTTGATTAAGTCTGAGGCATTTAGCTAGGGGCCCTCTGAACATCTTGCGATATAATGAATTATGAATAAGGCAGTACCGCGCAGCTTTACGGTGAAGTGCTTGAGTTGTTTTCTTGTCTTCAGGTACGATACCCTTCTACAAAAAAATAAGAATTTCGTTTCTCCAATCCCAGGTTAAATTGTTTAAAGTTACCTCATTCCTGTCCTGGTCGATCGCTGAATGGAATAGATGAACGATAATTGCATTGTCTTTGTTTGTTACTTCCATGACTGCTGCGAGGTTAGCTAATGCATCTGCCTCTGCATTTTCCTCTGTAGGTATTTGTATTACCTTCCATGTTTTAAATTGCCTCATGAGCTCTCGTGCCTTTTCCAGATACTGTTGCATTCGAGTCTCTCGAGCCATGTAAGTCCCTTGCATCTGATTTACTACCAGTTGGGAGTCGTTGTTGATTACAATTTGCTCGATTGAGAGTTCTCGTGCGAGTTCTAGTCCTGCAATAACAGCTTCATACTCTGCTTCATTGTTAGTTATAAGATAACATTTGATAGCATGTCGTGTCATTTCACCCGTGGGTGATATTAAGACTATGCCTAAGCCGGTGCCTTTTACATTAGAAGAGCCATCGGTAAATAGGGTCCATAGACTCGGATTAGCACCGTTAAAGAGTTGTAACTCTTTTTCCACTCCAGGGACAATGATATTACTAAAGTCAGCAACGAAATCAACTAATATTTGAGACTTAATTGCAGTCCTAAGCTGATAGGTTATTTCATGCTCACTTAATTCTATGGCCCACTTGGCTAATCTTCCTGACATTTCTTGTTTATGCAAAATATTTCTTAAAGGATATGAAGTCACAACAATGATTGGATGACATTGAAAATATGGTCGTCGTTTTCTAGATGCCATAATTAAAGCTAGGTTAACTTTTCTAGATGTGGATATGTAGTTTCAGCATCTAGTAAAGTTTTACTTACATAATAAATAGGGGATTGTTTACCTTTATCTTCTCTTACCAATACTGCACTTACAGTAATTTCTGAGACAACTAGGTAGATGTACAATCTCTCCCCTTCTTTTGGCTTTGATAGCAGTGAGGGTTTTGATAAATAAGCCTTCAGATTCTTGAGGGTCTGTTGACATTCTTCAGTCCATTCGAACTGATTCTGCTTTTTGAGGACTAAAAAGAATTTAAAACTTTTTTCGGAAGACCTGGAAATAAATCTTCCTAAAGCTGCGATTCTTCCCGTTAGTCTTTGAACTTGTTTTTTGTTTGTTAGTATATCAGGTATTTCTTCTATAGCTTTAATTTGAGCGGGATTTACCTCTATTCCCCTGTTTGATACAAGGAAACCTAAAATTTTACCTGATTGTACACCAAAAGCGCATTTTTCTGGATTTAGCTTCATATTATACCTGCGTAAAATGTCAAAAGTAGTAGAAAGATGCTGGAAATGGTCTTCCGCCTGTGTTGATTTTACCATCATGTCATCAATGTAAACTTCCATCATTTTTCCAAAATGTTCCTGGAATATCTTGGTCACTAGACTTTGATAGGTGACTCCAGCGTTTTTAAGCCAAAAGGCACGACTTTAGAACAATAAGTCCCCATGTTCGTAATAAAGGAAGTTTTTTCCTTATCTGAGGGATCCATCTTAATCTGATTATAACCAGAATATGCATCTAGAAAGATTAATATTTCATGACCTGCGGTGGCATCAATCATCTGATCTATATGTGGTAATGGGAATGAATCTTTGGGGCATGCTTTATTTGAATCTGTATAATCTACGCATACTCTCCATTTGCCATTCTTTTTAGGCACTACCACAGTGTTAGCTAACCAGTTAGGGTACGTTACCTCTCGTATCGAACCAATTTTCAAAAGTTTTTGTACCTCTTCGTCAATCACTTTGTTATTGAATGGTCCTTGCTCTCTTTTCTTCTTTTCGACCGAGGCTCAGCCTCGTTCCTACATACACCTTCTGTTCAGGTTTTTGTTCAAACAATGGAAACACTTCGAGCTCTTCCATAGTTGTTTTGATGCGTTCGTCTTCATCTGGTTCATGAATGACGTCCGGTCTGGAATCTACATCTGTGTGGTCCAATGCATCTTCTGTGGTGATTGGATTTACCTTCTCGTGAGTATCTCCTTCTGTATCTGCTTGAACGTTCACTTATTTTGTACATGTTTGGTCAGTAACTTTTTCCGTACTTGTTTGACCGGTAACATCTGTATAGAAGATTTCTCTATATTCCGGTTCTTCCATATCTACTTTTTTGTTATAATGTGCCACAAAATTTATATTTCTGGAGGTCTGTTGATCACCTCTAATCTGTCTGATTCCACATTCTGAGGGAAACTTAATTACCTGGTGTAAAGTGGATGGTACTGCTTTCATGTCGTGGATCCAGGGCCTTCCCATAATCACGTTATAAGCCATGTTAGTATCAATGACCTGGAATTTGGTGTTCTTAGTTACTCCCTCGGCGTAAGTGCTAAGTTCGATCTCTCATTTGGTTATCACTGTAGAGTTATCGAACCCTGATATGGCTCGTGCCTTTGGGATCACCTGATTTCCCATGAGCATTTCTTCCACGACTCTTAGCAAAATGATTTTGACTGAATTACCTGGATCAATCAACACCCTTTTAACGTTAGTGTCATGAATGAGTAAGGATATTACCAGAGCATCAATGTGGGGGAGCATTAGTCCGCCAAAATCGATATCGTCAAAGGTTATATTATCTTCATATGGATGTTCTCGAACCCGCTTTCCGTGGGTAATTGTGACCTTCGAGGCTAATTTGCAAACTATTCCATTCACTTCCTCTCCTCTATGTATCACGTTGACGATTCTTTTTAGAGATGGAGGCTTCGAGGGCTCCATGTTCTTCATATATGCTTGTTTACCTTTATCACTAAATAATTCTGTTAAATAGCCCTGTTTCAATAATTGTTCTATTTCACCTTGTAAAAATCTACAATCTGCAGTCCCGTGTCCATAATCATTATGGAATTCACACCAGAAATCAGGGTTCCTTTTATTTGGGTTCGACCTCATTTCTTTGGGCCATTTAACCTTATCTCCCATATTTCTTAATATCGAAACAAGTTCAGAAGTACTTACATTAAAGGTAGGATCCCCAATTCGTGCATTACCTCTAGGTCGTTCATCCTGATCCTTTTTGGATCTAGATGAGGATGAGCATACATCCCTGCTTGGTGGTCTATAATCTGACCTAGTATTTTCAAACCTGGGGCGAGTTTCGCGTCTGATGGTCCTAAGTAAGGATCGTACTTGTTTTTACCTGATCTCTTATCTGATTCGGATCGCCTGGATCTGGAATGATATTCGTCTTTTGAACGAGCAATGATATCTTCTTCTATTCGAAGTTTAGTATTGCACCTGTTATATACATCATTCCACGTTGTAGCTAGGAATTCCCTCAAATTTTCTTTGAGTCTCCTCGTGGCTTCTGAGCTTTTGTCGTTTAGATTACTAGTGAATGTCATGGCTGTCCAATTATCAGGTACCCTGAGTAATTGCATTCTTTCTCGCTGGAACATGTCTACAAATTCACGGAGTAGTTCCGTGTCTCCTTGCTTTATTTTAAATATGTCCTCCATTCTTTTCTCAAATTTTTGTGCACCAGAGTGTGCTTTTATGAAAGAATTTGCAATCTCAACAAAAGAATCAATAGAATTTTTCAGGGAGAAGAGAATACCAGGTTAGGGCTCCTTTGGTAAGTGTTTCTCCGAACATTTTGGCAAGGATTGATTCAATCTCTTGTTTTGTTAAGTCGTTGCCCTTTACTCCGGTGGTAAAAATAGTCACATGGTCACGTGGGTCAGTTGTTCCATTATACTTAGGAACGTCAGGCACATTAAAGTTCTTGGGTATATGCAAGGGTGTTGCGCTTGGCTTCCAGGGTTGTTGAGAATATCTATCAACATCAATGCCCATGATAACAGGTGGTACTCCAGGAATTTTCTCAATTTTATCGTTTTGTTCCTTTACCTGTTTCTGTAAGGTTAGTAGTAAATTTTGTAATTTAGGGTTATTAGTCATACCTGGTCTCGTTTCAAGATATTCGTTAGGAGTGTCATCCCTTGCTGAGTTTACCAACCCAGATTGAGGATTTTCCACGGTAATTGTGTTATTAGGAGGTGGTGTTAGTGATGTAGGTGATGCCGCTGGTAATCCCCTTGCAAATTCTTGCAAATCTTGATTCACATACTCTGTAATCATCTGCTTTATACGATCTTATTCTACTGTTTGATCATTGTTGTTGTTATCGTTGTTGTTGTTGGATCTCTCTTGGGATTGTTCCCTTGAACCTCTTGGGGATGGAAGAGGTGATGGAATCATATCTCTCTGCTGATTGTTGTCATTGGAGTTCGACATAGTTTAGAGGATATCGATTGAAAAGCAAACAAATATTATCAAATTCCCGGTAATGGAACCAATTTGTTTAACCAAAGAATTAGATCATTTGACCAAAGCTATTTTCAGGATGAACACGGGTTACTGATAATCAAAGAAATAATATTAAGAAAAGAAGAGTCAGTAAATGACGATAATAAGATGCTCAGAAAAATAAAGTGTATTGCATTAGTCGTTCAGATGATCTTTACAAGTTATATTCTCTTCCCTTATATAGTGAATTTCTTAATATAACGTCTACCTCTCACAATGATCGCTACATTAATGGGCGTTACAAAGAGTAACCGTAACTGTTGCGTGAAGGTTGTGTAACGTGTGAGTCATTGATTGAGGATATCTGAATCTGTCCGTAGCTCTGTCCGGATTTATTCAGACCGTGTCTCTTCTTTGCCTCAATTAGGTTGGGTTTCCCGTAGCTGATTACCCCGTAGGTTTATTGATCTGTACCTCTCTGTTCCGTACCTCTTTATGGAATCATATCCAACTGTCATATTTTCTTTGGTCCACGTAGCTGGCTGAGTTGTCAAGAATCAACTTACGTGTGAAACTCTTTTTTAGCAATACAACACTCAAGTCCGAAATCATCATACGAACCTGCAAGAACCTTCAAATCCTGATTCGGAGGTCGTTTACTCAGAATTCCAATCTTAGTCAATTCTTCCAACTTAAGGCTTCCGAAATGAGAATTTTTCTTTCAATTTAACTCCGAACTTCCCGAATTTCAACTCCGACCATACGCACAAGTCATAATACCTGAAATGAAATTGTTCATGGCCTCAAACTGCTGAATGACACGCTAGAGATTGGTCGGATCGTTACATTCTCCCCCACTTAAACCGACGTTCGTCCTCGAAGTGCTAGTAACTGCCCTGTAGTTATCTAAAATCACTATTTAACACCTCGAGCACCTGCCCGTGCCACCACAACCCAGTTGAGCACACTAGCTTGATCAAATCTGAATATATTCTCTTTTATCCATACAATAAGCTCAGAACCTAGTTCCAACACCTGAAATTCGCTGCCAGACCTGTTTCCAATATATAAACACCGTATCAACTACCACACGAGGTACCAAGACACGACTGCGTACCTTTGCCTAATTAGCACCTTGCTGCGCATAATTCACCATTTAACCACAATGACGTTCCCTGAACCTTAATAGCCAAAATTCCACTAATCTGATGCTCCCAATGCATCTATTGATATACATATACATCCTGCTATAATGCTTACGATATCACCACAACGGAGAAAATGTGTAGAAATTGCTAACCAATTGCAGAGTTAACCAAACATTGAATCTTTCCTCTTGTCTTAGATCATCACCTCATTACGAACCAAATGATGGTAATTGTTCTTAAATATATTCCGCATAACCTTATCGCACTGATCCCTGATCCAATAATCTTGTCTCACCCAGTATGAATTGTTCAAACAACAAATCATCCTAGACATGACCATCAGTCACACACGATGCCATCATGCGCCAATATGCCACAACTCGAACATGAAAGGAAATGACTCAGGAAGGGACTGCTCGACTCACGCAACTAATATGAACTTTCCTCAGAAAATAGGAAGTAAAACACAAGAAAAATAAATATAGAAACCTTCCTCAGCATCACACTGTTGCGGCGTGCAACCCGATCCAAATAACATACCCGTGGCAGCGTGCCACCCGATCCCATCATAAATTTTGCATAAGGAAATATACACGGAGCTGAATTGCTCACTATTATAAATTACTGAATACCGGTCACAAGCACGCTAAGTGCATAATACCATTCTGGGGAGACTGATAGAGCCATATGCTATAAATCTAGGGCACAACTGAGGTGTGATATATAATCTGAATCTCAAGAGCCATCCTGCTCACATAACCTCATTACTACGCGGAATCTCAACACATAAGAAATTATCAAGCCGTTTCACAACTCACACGGCACGATCATAATAACACATGAATTTGACAAAGACGGAACAACATCTGATATTCCAACACCCCTCCTTGAGGAGCGCTATATTGAATGAACACATCTGACTCGCATGAAGCCCATAATCTTGCTTAAATCCATTCACACACTTCAAGCCGATTCTGCTCGCACTGAACTAGGAAATAACCCACTTCCTCTCATAACTCGCAAGAACAACCATCATAGCCGGGACAACTCCCCCCAATCCACAACCAACTGGACCGAACACCTTCCAAGCATAAATTCTCAAATAAGCAATATTGTACTTCCTTATACTTGGTCTAAATCTTCAATCAATCAGGTGACTACCTGTCACACTTATACCATCTTCCCGTGGTCACGCTCCCACGACCTTCCACGAGGTAACAAGTCTGCACATCTATACCACCGACCACACTAATGCTGCAAAACACATCAAGAACCCATGACCAGGGTACAAAGCCTCTTTCACCGAATATCGATCTCAGGTGACACTGAAAATAACATCAGCTTACTCTGAACTTTCAAATCACTTTTCTTGCTCATCCGGGCTCGTGACATCCTTGTTACACCGAACCGCAATCTCGATTCTTACTCCCAGTTATACACTGTTTAATGCACATAGCATGCCAATATGAGATTGCGCAAGGATTCCATCATAACTCCTGAACCACTAATAGGGGAAACACCTCATCATATGAGAAATCTATCATTTATCAAGATATATTGATGATAATTGAATCAAATAGTGATCATTGATTATTTTTCTTGTACTATTTTAACATGAAATAAATTCTTGTACTTAGCAAAAAAAAATTACCAATCAAACTAGAATGTAAAGGTAAAGAATTAGATGATTATATAACAAAGAACTAGCTAAAAATACAAATGACTAATATGTACCATAAAATCTTAGAAACTTTATATAAAATATACATATATATAGGTGTAATAATATATTTAAATAGCTACTCGGTTTGATTTGGGTTTTTCGGTTATTTTTTTATTAAAACCAAAACCAAACCAATTTTGATCGGTTTTTAAAATTCGAAACCAAAACCAAACCAAACCTGAAAAGTATCGGGTTTTTTGATCGATTTGGCTCGGTTTTCGATTTTGTTCGATTTTTCGGATTTTTATGAGCACTCTATGGGTAGGTAGTCTTAGTTGCATCACAAAGAAGACAAATATATATATATATATATATATATATATATATATATATATATATATATATATATATATATATATATATATATATATATATATATATATATATATATATATATATATATATATATATATATATATCAAGTAATTATTGACCCAAAAGAAAAAAGAAAAGAAAGGGGATGAGTTGACAAAATACGGAAAATACGTGGGGTGGGCTTCAGTGATTGCAAATCAAATAAATGAAAAGCCCAGAGTTGATGTCCGTACGGAGTACTTCGCTAAACGACAACTTTGTTGGGATCTTGTAAGATCACATTTGTGGATACTGTTTTGGGCCCCATTTTTCATACCACGTGGCATCAGCTAATCCTTGAATTCTTTTCATTACAGTATTATTATTCTCTCACTTTTGTGGTCAGAACTTAGACTGAATATATGATCTAATTACTCCGTATAGGGATGGCAATGGGGTTGGCGGGTGCGAGGCACTGCAGGTTTGTATATTTTAACGAGGCACTGCCGAGTTAAAATATTATTATTTAAAATTCAGACGAGTGTGGGACGATTACAGGTTGAAGTCATGAATTGACTATATACTGATATGGAACATAGCAAACTTGTCCTAAATACATTTATTTTGTTGGTTTGTCCTGCATTATAAAGAACTCTAAATCAATTTACTTTTATTGAAGCTTTTTAATCCAAACTTTAAGTGTTATTTTAGTTTCTAAACATTCCATTTCTTTTTCTTGTTATACCCAAATCAAGCAATGAAAAGTAAATAACTTTCCTCCTTGGTATATATTCTTCTTCCTATACCTTTTTAGATTTTTAGTTTTCAAATAAATTGTCTTGCTATCACTTGTTATCAGGGTTTCCTTCACCTTTTCTAGTCGAGGGTCATTCGGAAACAGACTCTCTATTTCTAGGGTAGGAGTAAGGCTACGTACATCCTACCCTTCCCAGACCCACATGGTGGAAATATACTGGGTAGTTGTTATTGTAGTTTTCAATAAAATAAAAGAAACTTAAACAAGGAGGTTGTTGGAGCTTCTGATTTCATAAGAATTTTTTCATGTACATATGCAGGGGCGGATTCACCTTTAACAAAGCGGTATCACCCGACACTGTTTCGTTGAAAAATTTAACTAACTATATGTATTAATACTGTAATGAAACGGATGAGTAGGAACGAATTATACAACTTGACAATAATTATCTCTTGGTGTGTTGGTTATGTGCTTGATTTTGCACTAGGATGTCAAAGTTTCAAACCACAATTAGCACATGTTTTTGTAAATATTTGAGAGAGCCTCGGTGGTTAGAAAATTGTGATGAAGTTGAATTGAACTTGGGACATGTTCTAACTTAAGACTCAACAAAACTGATAGACTAAGACTGTTTCTTATTTAGAAATATGATAACTAAAGTTATTATTCTTGTTCTTTTATAAATTTCGACACCACTTATAAAACTTTTTACGTACGCCCATGTACATATGGATCGAAGTCCATGCTTCCTTCTGGTATTAATACTACAGATTTATGTTAATGGAATTAAAATTTGTTCTGTCCTTCCAATTCAATTATCCAAAATGTTTTAATTCTTCGTTGGTTTAGTAGTATTTAGATCATCTTATAATCTCTCCTATATAGTTTAATGCATAAGAGCCCAAAAATATGGGTATTTTGCACTTAATTTCATTTTCAACTGTATCAGAACACAAAATGATGTTGTTTTTCGTCAATCATGTTTCTTAGTGAAGAGACTTGGTCCAATGCTAACAAAAAAATTTTTAGATAAAAAAGCTTAAGCGAGGCGGGGCGGATGGATGCGGGTGTTGGTGTGGGCGGGTGAACGCGGATGCAAATGCTATTCGGGACGGATTGAAATTTTACGGGTTAAGACGGAACCCGCACCGCACCGCACCGCTTGCCATCCCTAACTCCATATATACCACCATCTTTTGTCAACAAGTTATTTATATTTTTATTCAATAAATAGGAGATTCTATCATTTTTACATAACCATTAAATGAGTCTAATAACAACTACTCCTACTAGTTTTTTTTTAAAGATTTGTGAGTAAAATAATAAAAGTTATTTGAAGACACTTTTCGTTTCAGAATAATATTGTTTCTGGCATTCAAAATCAAAGTAGGATCTCATTCACTTTATTATATAGCTCATTAAAGTTAGCTTGGTAAAGTTTTGACATTTCCAAAGGTAAGATTTCTATTCTCGACGAAAGAAAATTATAGTTTAATTTGATATTACATAATCCCAAGCCGCTAAAAGAATCAAAACGAAAACGGAAATAGAAGAAAATCATAATTATTTTTCTCTTGGTAATTGCTAGTATGATATTGAAGACAAGGGTCAATGATAAAGAAGGATTAAAACAAAAAGGGCTAGAATACAAAACAAGACTAATTTTTAAAAAATTTATAATTGCTAGTATGATTAAAGGCAAAGGTCAATGATTTTTGATTTGACCTCCTCCAGGCCCCACCCATCTATTCCTATAAAAGAAAATTAAAAAGATTTAATTAACATAGGTAGATTGAGAAGGGCTAAATTGCAAGAATGCTGGAAATCATGGGACCCAAGTATAATAAAAACAACATTTGTGAAATTATAAATATTGGAGCCCATAAATGAGCTGGATCAGAGGCAAGGTATTGGCACCTTTCTAATGAATGCCCCTCTGCCCCTTCACATTATTTCAACTTCAATGTGCTTTTGCTACTTCTACTGGGAATTACCCTATTTTTAGGTTTAAAAAAATTCTTTGATTTTCCTTGTTCTTTTTCCAGTTCAAAAGATTATCCATAAATTATGTTTAAATAGTAGTAAGGATAGTCTAAATTTATGAACGAACAATAGACACGTTTGGTTTCACGATAGATTGGAATTAGTTTTTAAGAAAATAATATGTTTGTGTTTGAATTTTAGCTTTGGAAAACAACCATTTAGTTGTTTCTCCAAAGAGAAAATCAAGACTTTTAAGAACGTATTTATTATAAAAAAACAAAACATAAATTAACTCTTTTATTTTTTGTGAACAAATAAGAAACAAGAATGTCTAATGCATGAGTAATACAAACTCGAATTTTGAACGTTGGACATGACAAGGTAACCCTGAAATTTTGGTTCAGTGGAATGGATGCATCACTTCATTTCTATTTAGGCGCATATCACAGGTTTAAATTTTGTCACAAACACTTTTAGTTTATTTTGGAAGGTGGGTTAGAGGGACAACAAGTTCATACAAGGGCGGAACTAGAACATTAACTACGGGTTCTGTCGAATTCAATAGTTTTTGTCCAAACCGTATATTTATTTTAAAAAATTCATCGAATAAGTACGATTTATTAATTTAGAATCCAGTAACTTGCAGATTAGATTTTCGAACTCATAAACTTTCCCATCTCATATCGTTCAAAGTTAAAAAACTGTGCACCAACTAAAGTCAGGCTGGTCACCTAGAGAGAATATTAAAAAGGAAAATTGGATATGACAAGGTGCATTGGCAAATTTACACTTGAAAACATATCAAGTCAGATCAGTATTGTCTGATTATATATTTGTGTTGAAGGTTTAGTCTTAATATTGACGAGTGATCCAAGAGGAAGAGCACATGATTTTGGGGCAGTGGTGGTGGTGTCTTGTGTGTGAGAAGTTAACTTTGAAAGGTTTGACTAAGACCAAGAAAAGAAACCAAATCCTCAAGCTAAGCAGAGGCCACCACATAAGCAAATAGTAGAGCACAGAGAGGTTGGCCAAGTACACTGTTACAGTAAATATTACTACCACAAAATCAGTATTTCATGTGCGCATTCTAATACTTCTGCTCATGTGTGCGTGGTTTGCACTATTCCCTAAGATACTTTCATGTGTCTTCTCGTTCCATTATATTACAATTATTTTCATTTTCTTTCCCTACTTTTGAACGTCATCTGATATTACAAATAGGATTTACTATGCATTGCATTCTTGACGTTTGTTTGTTCACGTAGATGTTCCGGTTAACTTGTGCTCACCTTAACTATTTTATCTGTTATTTTCCACTAGATAGTTGCATTCTTGATAGTAGTACTGTCAATTTCTCTTGTATAAAATATATTTTGTACTGAAATGAATGGAGAGGAAGTAGGAATGTGACCTAAAAGAGTGGTTGGATAAGCCCTTTTTGTTGGTCCATGCCTTTTGTTATAAGGAGGGGAGCCTCGGAGCAATGACAGGTCAGGGGTTCGAGTTATAGAATCAATCATTAATATCTGCATCAGATTAGGTTGTTTGCATCTTACTTCTTGGGTTGCAGCCCTTTCTCGAACCATGCTTGAACGCAGAATACTTTGTGTATTGAACAACCCTTTTATACTTTTTTTTAAGAAGTCTATTTTTAAAAGAGGTGATCTAATTGTCTTATTGATTTATCCCTATTTAAGCCAGAAAAGTTCCACCGATATAACTGTGGAAGAGTTCATGAAATATTCTATAAAGAAATTTTCCTTTCCTATAAAATGTTCATAACTTTGTTTAATAGAATTTTAAGAGTTGTCATTTTAGCTGAGTATTTAATTTAAATTATATATAAATAAAAAAAGGTTAAGTTTGGGTTATGGAAGAATCTTGTCCAATTTTTTGAAGTTGAGGGATGAGAATAAACAAGAAGTGAACATTGGAATGAGTAACAGAGAGCACACTCAACTTAACAGTATATTTAAACAAGCCAAGATTAAAGATTGAAGTGTGTGCGCACGTGCATACATGTGTGTATATCTGTTGGAAGCTCCCAAATAGCCATATGCACACGTGCGTACATGTGTGTGTGAGTTCGTGTAAAAATCAAAATGAGGGCATGTGAATTCTTTGATAACAACACAGTCAAATGACATGTGAATTCTTTGATAAAAACAGTCATTTAAGAAAAAAATCTATTCACGCTCAATGTGGATACTGTCAATTTAATATTTATTTTCATTAAGACTTTATGTATATTATTATCATTAAACCATAGTTAATTAATACACAAATATATATTTACTTCATTTTATTATTTAATTAATTTGGTAAACTTTCACCGCTAAGTCATCCCCCAGAACCCTCTTCAGCCACTTTAGTCTTCAGTCTAAGAGTTTAAATTAAATTAGTTAATATATAGTATATAGTACTAATAAAGTGCAAACATAGAGTTTTCTTGGAGATAAAACCTAGTTTACAGACATAATCTGATGTCTTAAGCATTCCACGTCAGATTCTTGTCTGAGCATATGGCCATTTGAACTTTTCAACACATTATTATTTATATAATACACACTTGATTCAAGTTCCACTTGCTTTTTAAATACGAAGTATACAAATTCTAATTACTTTTTCTGGCAAAAGAGCACGATACATTTTTTGGAAAAACTAGTCAAATGTGGTACCTTAATTTTGACTTGACTAAACTGACCGCCAAGTTTTTTGATCCTACCCTTCTTTCTCTTAAACACTAGTTAATCACAACCCCACGCTTCACCGTAAAGCAGTAACGAAATTAGAATCTTCTCAAGGGATGTTTAAATTTAAAAAAAGTGAAAAAAGTTTTACGACGAAAGATGTTCAATATGTGTTATATACCTTTAAAACATAATATTTTACCTATATACATAATACAATTATTCAACGAAGGGTGATCAGTTGACTATCCTTATGACCATGTAGCTTCGTCACCACATTTCTATTCATCCTAAGGTACCACTATACAAGATATTTCTGACCTAAATAAATATGGCACAAGATATTTTTGGCAAGTAGGTAACTCCTTAATACAATCCAGAAGAAAAATATGTATCATTTCTCCATCGATCTAATAGTTCTCAGTAATTAGGGATCATTCATCTGTACAAGAATCTCTGCTCGACCATAGCCAGCCCAACAATTGGGTGTTGATAAAACTCTCAACAATTGACATTCTTTATTTCTTTTCTTTTCGATTGTCCCACCAATTGCCATTTAACTAACAAGCTCGTGACAAATGAAATTTTACAAGTACTAGGTCCAGTTATTGGACCTTCACTTTATGTCAATATAGATTCAGAATTTTATGTTAGTGTGTAGGTTAGCACTCACGTATCTATATTGTGAATCTAAATCACTCGATACAATCATAAACGTTGTCTGAGGACATAATAATGAAAATTGACTAAATAAATTATCAACTTTTATAACTAAGTATAATGATAATGTATTATCCAGTTAGTTACTTTTTTTTTTTTAATTTCAAATAGAAAGTTAATTCTCGCCTCAAATATGAATCAAGTATGAATACTAGATTGGAGTTTTACAAAGTCCCTTATCGAATTTGAACCGATGTCTTACGCCTTACCATGGCATTACTCTACCCTGGCACTATGCAGACTATTAATATTCTATATTATAAGCTAGAAAATCAGAGACGTTAGTTTAAGAAAACAAAAATAAAAAATTTCAAGCCCACAAGTTTTTTGTGTGTCCTTAAGGAATTTAACCCCTCACATTCTCCAAGGTTTCGATTTAATTCCTTCCAGGATAGAACGGAATAACTATTATGTGATAGTGGCACTTCAAATCACGAAACTTCGGCGAACTCAAATGGCGGAACAAATCACACAAAGTGCTTACGTTTTTGCTTTGAAAAACAATCCAGAACGCAGAAGATAGAGGAAGAGATTTTTAGATTCGCTGGTAAAAAATGAGGCTAAACCTCTAAATTTAGATCCAACACAAACTAGTGACCTATGAAGTACAAACAATTTACTAAAATGAATGTTTCAGGTATAACACTCCTAATTAACCTCGCAGCTTCAAGCAAACATAATTTAGAAATGAGATATTTGGTCTCAAAATATTGCTTAGGAGTATAGCCAAAAGTGATAGTGGGGGAAGAAATTAAAGGAAAGTTGTCCAAATACTGAGGAAGGTGTACCTTGTTCTGTTACAGACTTAAGAACGTACCCACTGCCTCGCTGTCCAGCATGTGATTACGTTGTGGCTCCCTTCCCATCCATTCCATCAATTTCCTCTCTTACAAATACAGCCATATTTACTTAACCCCCAGAACACCTCCACCCCCTACCCCTATAGAGTTCGATGGACCAATTAAACACGTCATTTTCGACATGAAATATTAATAATAAACATTAAATTCTGAATTCGTAATATAAAAAATACGATCGATAGGTTTAATCGGCTTTTGTACAACTCTTTCTCAAAGCCTAACTGGCATTATCTGATTCATTCATATATAGATAGTAGAATGGAGTGCTTGAGGACAAAAGAGGTCTAGGATTTTCAGCCTTGATTCTCCTTTGGTCTTTTCCTATCTCCACTCTTATTTTGGACTTTTCCTCTTTAAAAATAAAAGGACTAAATAGATAGAGGTAGAGGGGTACAACTGTGACATATTCTTGGACTATTTAGCTACAACTTGTGTCACTACTCACTACAATAGTTTTCTGCACTGCTTTGGTCATCATTCCAAACTCAACTCCTACTCTTCTTACCATACCCCATAAAGAAAAAATCCCATTTGTTTTTCTTGGTTTTTAGCCATACAAACAAGAAATAAATCAGAAAAAATGGATTATGGAATGTTGGGAGCTGATTCAGAATGTAGTAGTGGATGTGAGTCTGGTTGGACTTTGTACTTAGAAAATTCTTTTCTAACTTGTAAAGGCAAAAGCTTTGAAGCTGAAATGAGTTTAAAGCAAAAACAAGAAGAGGAAGAAGAAGAGGATTTGTCAATGGTTTCTGATGCATCTTCAGGACCTCCGCATATTCATCAACAAGAAGAAGAAGAAGAAGAAGAATATGGACATAATAATATTAATGGTTGTCATTATTATGCACCCATTAATCCTACATTTCCTAAAAGCAATTCCAAAAGGCAGAAATCTAAAGAAAAACAACAACTTTCTCTACTCGATGATACAGCTAGCTCACCTTTATTCGACTTCTCCAATGTAAGTTTTAACTACTATTGCATTTATTGAAGAATGTCACTTCTTTTTTTACCATTTGTGTGTTTACTTCTTACAGTGTTTCAATTAATTTTTATTTTTTTTACTTTGGTATTGTTAATAGAACAATTTCAGTATGAACAAGAACACAAAGTCAGTGGAAAATGTGTTGGATTTTTCACAAGGTTACTCTACTACACACTTTCAGGTACTTGACCAATTTCTTTTTTGTGTGTGTGCATGTATGTCTAGTTATGACTTTGATTAATATTCCACAATATAAAATCTTAAAAAGAGTGATTATTATTTAATATGCAGGGAAGATCTGCTTACCAGGAACACTATGGTTATTTCCAGTCATCTCTGTTACCTGGAAACAAATTGCAAGAAAACCAGTTAAGTTCTTCTTCTTTTTTGTACTATTAATAAATTCTTTGATGATTCAAGTAACTAATTTTTTGTTTTAATTTTTTTTTATGAACAGATGGTTTGAAGAGAAGAGGTGGGGATAAAAGCCAGTCATTAGTTTTAACTTTTTAAACATGTTTAGAGAATGAGAAGAAGTTAAAAATTGTCCAAGCAAAAGGAATTGGATCTCTAAAGGGATTCTTGTTCCTTATCTCTTTTAGTTCTTTTCTGTTTATCATTTTTTAGCTGTCAATGCATTTTGAAACAACTTGAAAAGAAAAAGTGGGAATTATCTTGTTGTCAATGAATAGTATTATGTTTTTTTTTTTTGGTTGAGTTCTTGGCTATCTATTTCTATAAAAAATTACTATTGTATTATGTTTTTCTAATTTAATTATCTATTTTTAAAATTCACTGACTCAACTAATTCGAACCGTATGGGATTGGCCATTGATGAATGTGAAAGCAATCCTTATTAGAAATTAAATCTTAATGCTTTGTTGACTAGCTATTTATGAAGTAGTATTATTAATCGGACATGTCATTAATTCCTACATAAAGACTTCTAGACAAATAATCCTACTCATTTAGGCCAAGCAATTTTAGTTCTATTCCAAAAAACTTATATATTCGCAATTTGCAAGACTTTAGTAGAGAAACTGGAAAATTAAGGACCCGTTTGACTACAAACTTTTTCCAAATCTTTTCTGGCGAATATATATTTTTTCATAAATTATTCATATTTTGGCATTTTCAAAACCCAAATTCCACGCCCAAAATATTACTATTACATTTTTTAAAAGTTGCCTCAAACTTTTGTATGTTATAAAAGAGGTATTGTATTGTAAAAATGTTGTTTCGTCTTCTTGGTAATCTGATACTCCCTCCGGTTGACAATAAATGACCAGTTTCCTTTTTCATTTTGGTTCAAAATAAGTGTTCAGTTATGTAATCAAGAAAGAATTCAACTTGTTTTTACAAAATAACCCCTATGTGCATATCCCTAAAAGTTTTCTTACATTAAATGTTTAATTAGGGGTAGTTTAGTCATAGTAGGTATTTTTGTATAGAATTTAGTATTTTCTTAATGAGCGTGCTAAAAGCAAATTGGTCACTTATTGTGAACCGGAGGGAGTAGTGTATTATGTAGTTCATTATAAAAGTGATAATTTATAATGAAAATGAATGTTATAATGAAAATGAATGTTATTGATGAAGGTACTATTGGATAGTTTTTACAGTTGTTAGAACTTGTGGGCATAAGCCATATTTTATTTTTTTATAAAAGTAAAATATATTTTGAAAACTGATTTTCAAACACATTTTTATCTTCGAACCAAACTTCACGCAAATTAAATTTTTCAAAATTTGTGGTCAAACAGTAAGTAGCTAAGTAGGTAGAAGATAATATCATAAGAACTTGTTATACTAAAAAAATGTATATCTGATTAGGTAGGATTTGCTGAAATTCATTTTGAAAAGCAGTGGAAGCTGACCAAATCTTGGAAAAGGCTTTGGCTATAATGTGGACAAGACCTTATTGTCTCTTAGTGTCCAGACAAGAGTACATTCTGATCATTCTTGTTCTCATATTGATTCAAAGATCTTACTATGTTAATATTAGGAAGGGAGGAAAAATCAATATGATTATCCTTTTTTTTAATACAATAATGCAATTACTAAATAATTTCCTTTTTTGTTTATACTGATATAAAATCAACTTTCATTCAATAGAAAATTCTTTCAATTCACCGATGGGATGCGACTATAATCTAATTGGTCTGTGTTAATTTAATTTGAGAAGTCAAGGAGGCAGGAAAAGCTAATACTAGTAATGAAAATGTTACAAGGGTAATGGGGTAATAAGAGAAAAAGTACAGAGATCAGGTGGGAAATGCCAAAATTGAAATATCTGGAATATTTAATAGTAGCCTCTTTATCTCTTTTAGAAGTTTACTTAATATTCAAATGATTTATATAAAATTGTTTATGGACTTATTATGTTTACTCCCTTAATTCTGTCTGCATGGAAGTTGTCTCTTTGGACTTTATGTCATGCACAATTATATGTTTTTTCCTTCATTTCTTTATTCTTTGGACTATTCTCACTCTAATTCTGTTTATCAAAGCACAATGATCTTTTAAGAAAAAGAAAGTAAAAAGAGTTAACATATATGCATTCAAGATCGTATACACAGAGGCGGACCCAGAATTCAGTATAAATTTATCATTGCTCATAACAATTGATACGGGGCCTACGCTAATATTTGATTATTTCTTGAAGACATTCGACAAGGTGGGTTGTTCTGATGGTAAGCACCCTCCACTTCCAACCAAGAGGTTATGAGTTCGAGTCACCTCAAGAGCAAGGTGGGAAGTTCTTGGAGAGAAAAATGTCGAGGGTCTATTGGAAACAGCCTCTCTGCCCTAGGGTAGGAATAAGGTCTGCTAAGAAGTGCTATTCTGTCCTCCGGGGGACTGGACTCCACCAAGAGGTTCTTTCTATCACGTAATTTCGCTCGCCCCTTTCATTTCCGTACCGGAGGAAATGGGATTCGAACCCATGATACAATCTTCTTGTATGTCGATTTAGCAAACCAATGCCTTAAGCCACTCAGACATACCTCCAAGTTGTTGATCGGAATAGAATTGGATGTGCCGGGTTTGGTTGCTTGCCCGAAGGAAGGACTATCTGATCCGATCAACTACGTAAGTCGTAGCGCGCTAGCGCGCGTACTCTTCCTCTATGAGCGAGACTCTATCCAGATCTATGGATCTCATCTCCCCAGCATCAAAGCGAGACTCCATCCAAATTTGCCACTCCTTGGGCGAGGCCTTCTGTTCTATGAACACGTCGGGTATGCCTATTCAACATAAACTAAGGCGCTGGGTAGATCGTAGATTGTCGGGTATGAATTCGATTCTAAGTCGGAGAATGCCCATGAATAGGGTCGTATTACAGAATCTGTTGTTTGAAAGTAGCCCTAGACAGATCATTGCTAAGAGGAGAGCAGGGAATTTCTTGCTAATCAGGTGCTATCATCGTATTATAATGATTATTTCGGAATTGCCCTCCTCAGACCCCACTTGTGAGATTATACTGGATGATTGTTATTGTTGTTGTTATATGAAGTTTTGATGAAAGTTATCGGTGACCCCTCTTGTTAAAGTGTGCGTCCACCTCTGGGTGTATATGAGTTTTTCTACAAATATTTCATCTCCTTGAAATGGTTTAAATGGAGCAATATGAAAAGTAAGGATTCATATCCCAACCTTGGATATGTTCAAGATCTTGGATATAATAATTTCCTTATTCCAACAGCTGTTTTTTCATGAGGGGTTTTCTTTTTTCTTTTTGTCCAAATTTTCCTACAGAAGTTTCACATTCGTCCAAGGCGAAGATAAGTTTAAATAGAGCGATATGATCTTATTTGAGACTGAGGTATAGTTATAAATGTTATATTTCACGTCTAACGGCGTCTTTTAAGTAGCCAAAAAAGAAGTTAACACTACGAGAATAGTGAACTTAAACAGTAAAAAAAAACAGTGAATTCACTTTCTGATGCATTGAATCATTGATGATATCACTATTGTTTGGCATAGCAAGATCAATGTTTGATTTTCAATTCAGCAGCTTCCAATTGTACACTAAATGTTGATTAGGGTTCTTTAGAAAAGATAGTGAATTGGAGGTAAAGACAAAAGAAACATGGACAGAAAAAGGAAATGATTAGGGGTTTGGTTCTTTAAGTCGATTTATGGTAGATAGGAATCAAGAAAGTATGGGGCAAAACATTTTTGTCCTACCAACTACCATCAAAATAAAGCCTTAGAATTCAATCCTCTAAAAAGGCACAGAAATAGTACTAATATTAAAATTTTATAACATAAACTTGATGGTCCTGAATTTAATTTTCACCTTGGACTGTTCCCAATTCTCATGACAACACTCTTCTCATCCCAAGAAAAACCGTAAATGGCATCTAGCCCCCTTATCTTTCTGCCATTTTTCACTTTTGGTCAGGCCCACAGGCATGTGTTATATATCAGTGAGAGTGAACATGCACAAAACTGTACTTGAGATTCAGCCTTAGATCACAATTCTACAGCCCGTACACCAATACCATACACCACAAAATTACAAAAGCTGGTAACTTAAGTTGGCTGTAACAGGGCATGGATCTATCTCCTGCAAAAACTTTACTGTTTTTTCCTCATGTTGCCCATAATTTTCCAGAGTTTAATCCAAGATGGAAGTGAATTTTGTTTGTCCAGTTTTTTCTTTTACCAAATTTACAAAGAAGATAAGAAAAGAGATGGTTCAAGATTCTTCATTTTGCATGTATTGTCTGGACAGAAAATGAATATGGACATAATGGAGTAGGAATGACTGTATTAAAAAGAAAGATGTTGATGTGGAATATATTGTGGATTTATATATCTCAAGTAAAATAAATGGAGTAATTAAATGAAAAACTTCTTATAGAGAGTGCTTCCTCTTTTATTGAGGCGCGAATTCAAATTAATCAGGCCGATAGAATCAGAATAACAGATGATTAAAACAGCTGGCATTACAATCATAAATAGGAGGCAGTTACGAGGTCATGACATGAGTCCAAACAGGACCACAAGAAAGATCAGATCTTATTATTACTACTATCAGATCATTTAGGAAAAAGGTGAACTGAATCCAGCGCAGCTCCAATCTATAGTGGACTTGGCTTTAACTCTCACTGCCAACACTGCAATCTTTTCATGTAAACATACACCATTGGGGTTCACCAAACGATTTACTGCAACTTTTTACTAGTTTTTCTTCACCATTCAATACTAACTTTTGGCACAAGGTTTTTGACACACAGTTTCTCTAGTTGCTGATACATAATGGAGGGAGCCGAGAAGAATAATAGCAGCAAAAAGAAACCCAAAAAAAAAAAGGAATTGTGATTTGTGATGATCATTACGAACTTAAGTAATTTCAGTTGCAAGCATCAAATGCTAAATAATGAGAAGCACAATTTCACTTTCTTTTACTCAAATGGTCACTTAACTATCCCAAATTATCTTTTAAAGTCACTTTACTTTCGTTTGTAATAACAAAGTTATTGAACTATGCCTATTGCACTCACAAGGTCACTCAACTAGATTTTTCAAATTTTGGATTGCCAAATACCTATTTTACCCTCTAAATTATAAATATTTATCTTCTTTTTATTTTTTAATATTATGATTTTATCTTTTTAATTTATATTATGGGCTTACCTATGAAATAAATAAATATTATTTATAAATTAAAAAAATAAAAAGTATTTAAGTATATATAATGCTGGAATAACAAAATAATGAGCATAATAAAAAAAAGGTTAATTAGAATAATTTGTTAGTAATAACAATTATAGTATTAACAACAAAAATTCAAAAAATTATTTACACAATTCAGAATAAAAGAAAATAAATGTTGTAAAATATATATTCTTTGCACGTAATATAAAAATAATTATTTAAATAAGAGTATTTTTATAATATACATTATATATTCTTGAAAATTATGCTCAATTATATAATTATGTTCCTACCAACTTTCCGACGACACAAAGTTATGTTAGCGGAAAGTAGGGGAACTATCTGTATAGGGTAAAATGTTATGTTAAGTCGTGCATGGAATATATATAATAATATAATTGAGCATAATTTTCAAGAATATATAATGTATATTATAAAATACTTTTATTTAAATAATTATTTTTTACATGCATGGAATATATATTTTACAACCTTTATTTTCTTTTATTCTGAATTGTGTAAATAAATCTTTGAATTTGTGTTGTTAATATTAAAATTATCATTACGAACAAATTATTCAAATTAATTTTTTACTATGCTTATTATTTTGTTATTAATTCCAGCATTACAGATGCTTAAATACTTTTTATTTTTTTAACTTATAAATAATATTTATTGATTATGTAGGTAAGTCCATAATATAAATTAAAAAGGAAAAATTATAATATTATAAAGTTAAATTAAATAAAAGAAGATAAATATTTATAATTTAGAGGGTAAAATAGGTATTTGGCAATCCAAAATTTGAAAAATCTAGTTGAGTGACCTTCTGAGTGCAATAAACATAGTTCAGTGACTTTGTCGTTACAAACGAAAGTAAAGTTACTTTAGGAGATAATTTAGGATAGTTGAATGATCATTTGAGTAATGGACTCTTCATTTATTTGAGTATCTGGTATTTTCTTTTACCAACTCATAATCATAAAATCGTTTGTCTTTCAACTCTTCTATGTAAATAAATCTCCGGTTCCATCTCTTCTAAGTTGTAAATTTGCACTATGTACAATTAACCTCATTTCCCATTTGTATAAATCCAAGATTTTGATTAGACAAGCAGAAGAATGGAGCCAAGATAGATAAGCTTACTGTTTTTTTTACCATTCTAAGGGTGTATTCCATCCTCTTTTCCTTTGAAATGTGGTCTCCAAATAGTAATGGTGCTCATGTTTTTTCCTTTTCATGCTGTCATACACTTGCAAAATGGTGAGATAAAGCTAGTGAATTTTGTTAAATTGCACAAAGAATCCTTCAGTATGCTTGCGCATAAAACAATTCCACAAGCTATTAACAAATCGTCCAACATGCTTGAACTAAATACCTTTTCAAGTTGAATCATATACTTCGGAGCAGCAGTAATGCTTGTAATATAAAAGAGTATAGGGTATAGTAAATTCAGTTGGTACTTGGTTTTCATAGGTCATATTTAACTCTCCGCCACAATATATTCACAATACTCGGCACTCACTCCAGCAATTGCTTGTGCTTACACCAGGCAATTGCAACCACATATAAGAAGAGACTGCCAGTGGCACCACCACCAACTGTCCATAAGAATTCTGGCATCCCAGCTTTATCTTCGTCGAATAGTTCAATGGTAATATTCATGCCGAAAACTCCAGCCACAACAACAAAGGCGCTCACCACAAGAGTTGCTGTTGTTAACATGACGCCCATTTGTAAAAGATGGTTCTGCTTGTCATCCAGCATGATGTTGATATAGTCCTCTGTGTCATCCACATACTCCCGCAGCTTTGAAGAAATGAAAATAGATTCATAAGAGAGATCATAACAGCAGAACAAACAAAAGTCCAGCAAAACTGTGTTATCCACGTAGCTACAAAATTAGATTAAATTTAAATCCGGATAAGGTAAAAACAGAGACATTAATACAATAGTAAATGTAAAATTTTGACTTGTGCAGTCAATAATTCAATGAAGCAACAACTGGTACCATAGAGAAACAGCCATAAACTAGAGGCTTGACATATTTGAAATATCATTTAATGGGCTGTTCGATCAAGTAAAAGTTCATCTCTGATAATACTATTTCAAAATAAATGTAGTTATTTGCAATTACAATCTATTCTAAATGCAATATTTTTAACCAGTGGTAGTTTCATCTAGATTCTGAACTTTGAAAAGTCAAATAAAATATACTCCAAGTGAGAAGGGTTAGATTGAAGAGAGAGTCAAACTAGGATACGACAATATCAAGAGATGACAAATTAGACGAATGTTTGTCCATCATCTAGGTTGTACCATTACAAATTATGAATGATAATATATCTGAAATGGTGTACCTGATGCTACTGTCATATAGGCTTAAATCTCTACGGAGCAGCATATCTGGGGTCTTCTCCTCCCTCTAAATATAGCTAAGTTTTTTTTCAAATGTAATTATAACTAGGTATTGATGCAGCTTTTAGTGGACTGGTCTTTTTAATTGGAAAGCTCATATCACAGAAAGAAATTAGAATACATAAAGCTTACTCATGTGATTTCTTCATCTGGTAAATATAACAGAATCAAAATGTTATTTGGATGTAAGGTAATTGTCTGAATTCCGAAACTTCGACGACTGTCAGGTCTTAGTTTCTCCCCCTGCTACTCTTCATTAAAGATTGAATTTGAGAACAAACATTCGGTTCTAAAATTAACCATCAAAATCTCCTTTTTCTATAGGAGAGTTAGCCATACAGTTGAATAAACATATGGCGCAAATCCTTACAGAAGTGCACAAGTATGGGGATAAAATTTCGTAACTAACTGTCGGTCACCAGAGGGCAAAAATATTCTCAAAAGAGAGAACTTCATACACTTAAAAAGTTCTTGGATAGGAGAGTGTTCTACAATTCAATCCATCTCAAGATCTGACCCTCTATTTCCTGTTTATCAGGGCATCACAATCACTGCCTATATCTGTTTCCTTTTCTTTTTCTTTTTCTTTTTCTTTTTCTTTTTCTTTAGTCTTCTTTGAAGAAGTATTATCTACCTTCTTGAGCATCCCATCTCTATAAACCAATAGTTCATTTGAAGTAGACTCGCATCCTTCTAAAGCTTGGCTGACATCATTTTTGTTTCTGTCATTCGTCCTTCTCCATTCCTCAGTAATACTGTAGCATCCTTCCCTATAAATGAATAGTTAATTTTGCAGTAGACTCTCATCCTTCTGAAGCTTGGCTGACCCCATTGTTCTGTTTCTGATCCATTCCTCAGTAGCACCATTGAGTTTGGGAACTATTGCCTTCTTTTGCTCTTTTACCATACTCCCAATTACCTAAACTTTGGAGCTAATTACCAATAATCCAAGTTGAATATGAGATGATCGATTGACAGCATTAATTTATTTATATGATCACGAAAATTCTTTCTGGATACTGCAGATTTAAAAGTAGTACCTACATATTTGCATAGATGTCCAGTCTTAGGTGGCTTATAGGAGATTTATTCAACTTCAAAGCCTTCTCTTTTTCTCCTCCCATCATATCATCCCAAATCCTTCACTTTTCTCTCTGAAAAAATACCACTCAGGCAGCATGCCATCAACTATATGAGCATCCTAGTTCGGTTCTAATTATTTTTAAGTTACTAGACGAGTCTACCTCTAATTATAAAGCCTCCCTGGCATGGACCAAAAATAACAAGAACCTCCATATTTCTAAGTTTTTTTCTGACAAAGATAGTCTCTTTAGATGATCTAACCTATTTCCTGTTAAGAAATAAAAGTACAGCAATTAAAGTTGAAAAAAAATTGTACCTTCAAGGCCCGTTTGGTACGAGGGATAATTTATCCCGGGATTAAATTTAAGATGACTTTATCCTATGTTTGGTTAGGATAAAATTGCGGTACGACTAATCCCGCAATTAGTTATCCCGGGATTGTAGCGTTTTTTAATCCCTATGTGAGGGTGAAATAACAAATCCCGGGATAACTTGTTTCCAACCAAACGACCCCTCAATGTCTCTGGACATGCTTAAGTGCTAATCATTAAGTCTAACCATGAGATCCTCATTAGCATAGATGATGGGTGAGATTCGTAAAGAATCATATATTTGTCTAAATTCTCTACTTTTTGTAGACAGCGATTCTCCCCCATATCAATAAAGTAATTACTTTATTTTTTCAAAAGTGGCTTATAGAGAAAATTGGAAAATGAAGTTTGAAGCAGCTAATGAAAGTTCTATGCAATCAGCAGTTCAAAATAAAAACTATAGGTTGTGGACAGAAGTAGTCAAATTTACATACTTGTACATAATAATAGTAGAAAGATGAGTCCAATAACATGGCAGTTGAATTTTAAGAAGTCTTAATGTGAAAAATTAGATTGTCTGAGTTTTTACCTCAGTTGAATTTTAAGAAGTCTTAATGTGAAAAATTAGATTGTCTGAGTTTTTACCTCAGTAAATCGGGTGCTGGATAGTTATGTGTAAATAGTCCTAGTCCCATATGTTATAGGAGTAGAATATGTGCTAGTCTCATATGTAATAGGAGTAGAATATGTCCTAGTCCCGTAGAATATGTATTATATATAGGGCTCATTGAATCATTGTTAATAAAATAGGTTTTACTCCTCCCGTACATTCTTACATGGTATCAGGGCTTCAATGAGAAAATCATCGGTGTGCGTCATTCCCGCGACAACCGAGAAGAATGATCTCGTCGCCGTGCAATTTTCCGGCAACTTCGTCTTTTTCACAGGGTTCATCACTGCTACAGTGGTACTGTGCATATACCAGTACCACCATCAGATCTGAAAACCTTGTTCAACCAAACCCCGGAAATCTCAGTCCCATCAGAACAGAAAAGTCAGTTACCATGGGTCTTTCCGGTTGATGACTAGTGTTATCTCCTCATCGCCAAGTGTTGTGCGAAAATCAACACTACCATCTTGTTCGAAAAAGTCAAGCGACAAAACCCCAGTCCATCGCTCCGGCAGAAAGTCCCTCATGCACCTCCACTCGCCGCCAGAACTAGGGTTCCGGCGATATACAATAACTTTTTCCGGCGCGTGTGAGCCATACCTTTGACAAAACTTGTTCAGGACAACTTACTTGTCCAATGATTCCGCGCCTACCCATATAAATTACATCAAATTCTAACTACTTCTATTTTTGCGATGTAAACAGTAATTTCCGACGTAAACAGTAATTTCCAGAGAAGTTTATGATGGTGTTTTAGAACCTATTTTGTAGTGTGGAATTCGGCTTAGTCTCACTATTTCAAATTTTTTCGAAAACTTTTCGGCCAACTTCTGTTTATCAGCAACAACCTGGTTTTGTTGCTCATGGGAAATCTAGTGGCCTTGTATGTCAAATGATCAGCTTGCACATATTTTCACCAAGTCCCTCACTGACCCTCGTATTAGTTACATATGTAACAAGCTTGATACATATGATTTGTATGCATTGGCTTGAAGGAGAGTGTTAGATAATTATGTGTAAATAGTCCTAGTCCCATATGTAATAGGAGTAAAATATGTCCTAGCTTGATACATATGATTTTTGCCAAGCACTTTTTTATTAAATGGAGTGTTTGGCAAAAAAAAAGCTGCTTAAAAAAAGCTAAAAAGTGCTTAAAGAAAAGCCAAAAGCAAGAAGGTGGTTGATCCCTACTTTTTTTATTTTGGCTTAAAAGCCATTATAGTTTGACCAATAAAATTACTCTTTTGTCCCTTATAAGTTTTTATAATACCAAAATTATCCTCAGTCAAAGAACCCTACTAAAATTTCTTTTTTTTTCTACACCTCTCCCCACCCCCACCCCTCGCCCCCACCCCCCTGCCCCCACTCCCGCACAAGAAATATATTATACTTATATATAATTACTACTCCTGTAATCAGCTCCTTTATAATGTTAACAGCTTTAGGGATATTTTTGTCTTTTTAATAGGAAAAAGTGCTTACCAGCACTTGTTTGCCAAACACTTCAACAGTTTTTTTTAAGCTTCAACACTTTTATCCAAACATGTAATTGCTTATTTATAAAATAAGCTCCAGCACTTAAAAGCCACTTTTTTTAAGCCAATCCAAACGGGCTCCTAGTCCCGTATGTAGTAGGAGTAGAGTATGGATTATATTTTTTTTTGATGAAGTAATTGGTTTCATTACTGGCATCAAGAAGATGCATAAATTACAAAAGAGTGTAGCAATTGTTAGCTCCTTACAAATGTTTATACTAGTACTAGGGAGCTAACACATTTCAAAAAACTACCAGGGGAGTCTCTAGGGGATAGATAAGCCCAACTATACAAATACACGAGGCATCTAGCCTTGAGTTTGTTGGGAGAAGTTGATACTCCATCAAAACACCTGATGTTTCTCTCGTTCCAAATGCTCCAAAAAAAAGATGCAGGTATCATCTTCCATACTTTCCTGATGGTGCTATCAACAGTAACTCCAAGACTCAAAAGCATCACTGATATTACGTGGCATGACCCATCTGTCCAAAGAGTGATATAAACATACTCCATAAATCTGTTGCAAAAGGGCATTGAAGAAAAAGATGGTTGTGAGTTCCTGCCTCCCTCTGGCACATGTAGCATCTGTTCACAATCTGAAAATTCCTCTTGGCTAAATTATCTTGTGTCAGACAAGCCTCATAAAGTGCAGTCCAGTTGAAGCAGATGACTTTGGGTGGCAACTTGATTTTCCATATTAACTTCCAAGGCCAATGGCTAGTTATTACATTGTGAGTTCCTGCTAACTTGTAGGTTGCTTTAACGGAGTACTTTCCTGCATCTGCACTAGTCAGGTACTAGAGTGTTGCTTGAGAAATTGTTGAGTGAGGAAAGAAGTCTGAGCAGATCCTCATATTCCCAATCTCGCAAGTTCCTTCTAAATGTTATGTTCCATGAGTTGCTTCTCTGCACTGATGAACTGTTGAGTCTGGATCACTAACCATTTGAAAGAGAACAGGGTAGTCATTCCTTAGGGGTGTGTTCCCTAGCCATTTGTCCTTCCAGAATTGTATTTGTTGTCCATCTCCAACTACGAAGTGCTGGTTTTGTGAGAACTCCTCCCAGAGTTTGTAGATGCCCTTCCAAACTCCAACTCCATGTGGTGCTCTAGTTAGCTTGGTGCACCAGTGTCTTTGGGTTCCATGCTTGGCATTGACAACTTTCTTCCATAGGCTCTGCTCCTCTTGTGTATATCTCCAAAGTCATTTCATCAACAAGCATTTGTTGTGCAAAGCTAAGTCCCTCACCCCTAGTCCACCTTGGTGCTTTGGTAAGATAACTTTAGACCACTTTACCAGGTGAAGCTGGTGACCATCTTTAGTCCCTTCCCATATAAAGTTCCTTCTGATCTTGTTTAGCTGCTTCAGGACCTTACTAGGCATTGGAAAGAGTGACATCAGGTAGGTTGGAATGCTGTCTAGGACACTACTGATTAGAGTTAGTCTTCCACCCATAGACAAATACTGCAGCTGCCAAGAAGTAAGTTTCTTTTCAAATTTCTCAATGACCCCGATCCATATAGCTTCCGACCTAAACTTTGCCCCTAGTGGAAGTCCTAGGTAAGTAGTCGGTAAACATCCAGTATTGCAACCTAAAATTCCGGTCAAATCTTCTAAATTATGCACCTCATTAACAGGGTAGATTACACTTTTGAGCATGTTAATGTGAAGGCCTGAAATAGCTTCAAATATAAGAAGGGTTAGATTTAGATAGAGCAGTTGACTTCTGTCTGCCCCACAGAAAATCAAAGTGTCATCTGCATAGAGCAGATGAGAAATATTGACCGTGCTTCCTCTCCCAACATCAAAACCTTTCAACCATTGCAGCTGCTTAGCTTTATCCAACATCCTGTTGAGTCCTTTCATTGCTAATATGAATAGGAATGGTGAGAGCGGGTCACCCTGTCTCAATCCCCTCTGTGGAGAGAAAAAACCAACCGGGCTCCTGTTGATTAGAATGGAGTACTTTACAGTGGAGATATTGAACTTGATCCATTTTAACCATCTTTCCCCAAATCCCATTTGCCTGAGAATGGAAATGAGGTAGGACCAGTTAAGTTAATCAAAGGCTTTTTCTATGTCCAGCTTACATAGAATCCTTGCATCCCCTTGCTTTAACTGCCAATCAAGGACCTCGTTTGCTATCAACGAAGCATTTGTAATCTGCCTTCCTTGGATGAATTCATTCTGTTGATTTGACACCAATTTTCCCATTACTTTCTTCAACCTTTCAGCTAGGACTTTAGCTATGATCTTGTACACGCTACCAATTAGACTAATTGGCCTATAGTCCCTTAACTCCATTGCCCCTTTCTTTTTAGGAATGAGCGCAATGAAGGATGCATTACATGACCTAACCATCCAAAATTGCTGGTGATAGTAACTCATGGCTGCAAGTATGTCATGTTTAATGAACTCACATGAGTGCTGGTAGAAAGCCATTGTGTACCCGTCGGGCCCCGGTGCTTTGTCAGGAGCACTAGAGTTAATAGCTGCAAGGATAAAATCAGCACTACCAGTGAATGAGTAATTCTCCCACCAGCTCTTTAGTTTGCCTAGAAATCCTTCTGATTGAAGCCACGTGTTTTCAAACTTAAAGAAGGAAGGAGTTGCATCCCAGTCACCACTCTCCAAAATAATTAGTCTATGATCTGAAATCACTTTAGGCAAGGCAATGTGTCTCACAGCATTAAAAGGGATATAAGGAACATGTCAATTATCGAAGCCTGCAAACAATTGTCTCCTTTAGACCAGGTATATTGAGCCCTCCCTGTAAAGGCAAATCAATAACACCTAGGTCCTGAATAACATCAGAGAACAACTTTATTGCCTTTGATCTTCTAGTACAACTCAGCCTCTCACTCTCAAATCTAACAACATTGAAGTCACCTCCCACTACCCAGTGATCTTCCCAAAGGCCCCTTATTCCTGGATTGTTGTGTGGTCCATAGATTCCTGTGAAGCACCATCTAAACACTTCTGTGGTGCTTTCTAACATACAAGAAATGGAATAAGGCCCAAGTGTGCATCTAATTTGACCCACTTTCTTTTGTCCCAAATCACCACAATCCCGCCCCTGGTACCACTTGCTTTTAACTCCACCCAATCAGCCCATCTATTCCCCCATAATTGTTGAATCATTCTAGTAGAGCAATCTTCTACCTTAGTCTCCTGCAAACACAAAATATCCACCCTCCACTGAGATTTAATGGTGCTTTTTTCCCAATCCTCATTCAACCCCCGCACATTCCAACTCAAGATTTTTAGCTTCATCCAGAACATGAATGGTATTGCCTATCCCTCAACCCCTTAACCCTTTTCTGTCATAATTAATCCCACAAGCTAATCTTTTCCTTTCCCCCTCTCCTCTATCCTCTTCTCCTTCCCTGCCTTTTGTTTTGATTCCTGTTGTTGGATTTGGGCTCGTCTTCGCTACTCCCATCCTTAGAATTATGTTCAGAAGAACATGCTCGAACCATGTCGCATTGACCCCAAAGGCCTTGCATGCCTTGACCATAGTGAGTTTGGTCCATTTTGAAGTCTCGATTATGGCTGGAGTATCAATTATTAGTTGTGCGCTAGGACCTCCCTCATACCATGTCAGTGGAAGGGCTTCACATACTGCCTAAGAAGAAAAGTCTGTGTCTGAGCTAGTTGCTGGAACCAAATCCATTGTTGGCGAGTGTATGCAAAGTGGCTTGTGGACTCTCTCTTCTGGGATTCCTTCATCATCTGCGTCCGAAGGGGAGTTGTCTGAACTCTGGTTTGCCAAAGGCATGGGGCACGATTGTGTTGTGTTCTGTTACTTCGAGAATGAGGGTCCAGCTGCCAGTTCTTTTAATTTTAAAGCATTTGGGTTGGGTTTAAGCCCAATTACCCTCCACACTGTTTTCTCATTAAAAAGCTTTGACTCCTTTGACTTCCTTGATGTGGACTTCTTATTAACTGGGCTTTTTTTGTAATATTCCTGATCTGCTCCTCGGCCTAAGTTTTGTGATGGATTGGAAAACCCTTTACCCTTTTTATCAGAGACCAATATACCGGGTGGTCCTTTACCCACTAGTTTAACAAATGAACCAGCATTCAAATTAAAGCTGCCAACTTGTCCTTCTACATGTGAGGTTGTGCCAGATGCAAGGTTCCTACCAACCTGTCCATCTACATGTGAGATTGTGCCAGATGCAAGGTTCCTGCCAACCTGTCCTTCTACATGTGAGACTATGCCTGATGCAAGGTTCAAGGTACCCACTCCTGCCATCTTCTCCCTTGCTTCATCGGAAAAGCATTTTCCGGCGGGTTTGATTTTTGTATGAGCATCCTCTAGTATCGAGATTTCAAAGCCCCAGTCTTTCGTAATCAACTCTATATGGCTCATTGTATCAATGTTAATAAAATAAATTTTTCTCCTGTGCATTCTTAGAGATGCAATGATAATGGGCAAATCATGCACCTTTTCAAAAGAGGGTCAAGCATCCAGATGAACATTTATTGCATCAACTACGCACCCGATTATCATTGTTAGCTAGAAACAACAAGTTACCAGTTCGAAAGTATGACATTAGATACCAAGTTCAGATCAAATTACTTTTCATAAAGCATTCTTTTCATAGCAAAACACGAATGAACCATATATTAATGATTTATATACTAGTGGGAAGTAATTCAAGCATCTGGGAACATCACTCACCGTGTTCAATTTGTTCAATGTACCATCAACTTGAACAAAGTATGCTTCTAAGAGCATTTCAAGCTCCTCCACGTCAAGATGTTTGCTTATGGCACTTCGAGTCGTACTAGTATGTGTCCCACGACTACCTCGGCTAAGAGCATTTGGACCACCAAACAACCGTTCCTGCTGGTTGTCAATATGCGGAATGTTCGCATCATAACTGGTGGAACCTGCATTTGCGTCCATTGAGATTTCCACAGGAACCCTGAAATATCAAATAGCTTGAAATTTAGGAATAACATTGAAACAATGCATTGTCAGCACCACCTCTCAGGGTCGTGCAACTGCAATTTTAAAAGAAATAGCATTGATCAGCAGATGTCTCAGTATTCAGGACCAGATTTGAGGAAAAGCTTGTCGTAAGTTTAATCTAGGCATTGTTTTGAAAGTCAAGAAAATCCTCCACAGAAACCCATTTTCCCAGACTCTGGGATCCATTCGGTTTGATAGAAGTCTATAGAAGAGTTATAAGGCAGTAATATGCTGCAGGGACACTCATTTCAGGCTTCAGGGAGAAGACATGATACATTGCTTCACAAGCTCAATGTGGTCAAATGTGGATGATGAAGCAACAGAACAAAGGACCAACAGTATCTCAGTTTTTTTCCTCAGAAAATAAAGGACCAATAATATCTCTGCAGGTGGAAGCAGCATTAACACTATCATATGTACATGGCTCTTCCGGCACATAAGATCGGCTAGAAAGAGTAATATAAATCATGATTATGTAAGCATCAAGGTAACTGACTCGATTGGAGAAGAAATTTTATTTAGTTACTCATACAATTCTGAAAAAACTCTGGAAGTAAAAGAAGCAGGGAAAAAGATTGCGGACTGGAGATCCAGATCAGTTGTGAATGTGTAGATTCAGCTCCCCCGAAGATCTTTTATCATCTGTCAAGGCTATCTTTACTTGTTTACTTTTTGAATAGAAGAGACGATGCGGATAAAGTAGCTCTTTGGTCAATTTATTGTAATGACTTGGCCATCCTGGCCTCTACCCAGTGCATTTTACTTATCTACTAATGCAACAGCAATTTTCCAGAAACAGTTTTGAAATTAGGAAAAGACTGCCCAGGCTCTCAACATGTTAATGACACACTAATAGCCTGTTTGGCCAAGCCTCTAGAATCGGTTAATTAATTTAAAAGCACTTTTGAACAACAATTAGTGTTTGGCCAAGTTTTTAAAAAATGATTCTATGTGTATCTTTCTCAAAAGTATTTTTAGAAAAGTGCTTCGAGGGAGAAGCTACTTTTTTCTGCTCCTCGGAAGTTACTTCTGCTTCTACCCAAAAGCACTTTTTTCCTTCTAAAAGCTTGGCGAAACACCTTAACTTTAGGAAGATCCGTCTAGTTTTCAAATAAGAGGAGGTTCTGAAACACAAAGGAAAGGGAAAAATATCAAGGCAAAACATCAAGGTATCATCAATATATAACATACCTATCATCCATGTTCAACTGAATAACTTCCTCATTGATGCCATCTTGCCCACTTATAGAGGAAACAGAAGAATTTTCAAGTTGCTCCATCAGCTTGTCAGTCAAATACATCTCAGCCATATCCTCATCATCATCCAGTAGATGCTCCAATTCATCTCTGACCTACCAATGAACAAATGCCAATTTGAGTACCACAAAATGCGTAGATAGTACATTTCACAGCAACCACTCAAACAGAAGGAATACAGTAGTTCATTTTGCAACCATTTGTCTATCAAAGTACCTGACGACATTGTAAGGAAAAAGAAACAAACTACAGCATTTTCTTAATTTTCTGAAATCAGCAAATGAGATTCTCTATGAGTGGCGCTGGAAATCAATTATGAGGCTTTGATGGTAGTGCATGTTAACCTTCTAACAGGAAAAATATTTTCTCAGTATCAGCCTTCCTAAAGAAATATACACCTGGATAAACTTCAATTGATTGGCATTCCTTAAATATATCATTAATATTGACATATACCTTGCAAATTTCCATGCCTTGAGGTTTGTTGGAATTATAGAAGAAGTGTAGAATGAATAGACCGTTATAATATCAGAAGCATAAAATATACAGATAAAACTAGCATCTAAACTATTTGACTCCACTACAAATTTTCTCATGCCGTTATTCAGTAATAGTTAACCAACACCCCTAGTCTACCGAGAAATGCAGATTCTTTATCCACTTTATACCTTCTGAACACGTCCTGTAATAGCAACCAAGCGGCTTTTGATTTGACGAACACGTTCCAAGTTGAGAGTACTAATCTTTGATGTCAGCTTATCTAAAGCAGGATGAGCTTCTTGCTCCAATGTTCTAGCCTGCTTGAAATAGAAGCACACAAACAAAGACCAGAAAGAGAGAAGAAACTAAAAGTGAGCAACGACAGTGGGAAAATAACCAAATCCAACAGAGCAATTAAGATCTAATGTGTTTAGCACAATCGAATAAATCAATAGAATTATTCTACACCTCATTATCCAAACAACTGCAAGCAGCCTCCAGGCATGCCTCCAAAGCAACAAACTCAAATGGGAGAAGCTTCAGCCCATCTCGGTTCTCACCAGCTTGCTGCTTCCCGTCAGCCTTGTTCTCAGCCTTTGCTCGGAAGCTAGCAGAAAAGTTTGGAGGAGAAACTGCTCCGGATTGCGGCTCTTCCAGGTCATACAGATTTGTCCAGTCTGCATTATCACAACCCCCTCCAGCTTCCTTATTCACAATTACCAAATTTTATCAGATCTACAGAGAACTAAAATCATGCGGATAAGTCCCCTCCCCCTCCCCGGGGATCAAAGCAGCTATAAGCACAATGTTTTAATTTGAGCCCATATAAGTTATCCCAATTGAGATAGGTCATAATAACTAAAACTCTAAGCATCAAAAACCTGATGTTGCAAAAAACAGACTATAAAATAGAATGAGAAGGCACTTAAAGCTTCTAGTTAGATGGTCTAGATACATATAGTTAGAGTCCCCAAGGGCATGAGTGAGTGGTTGAAATTGAGATCCCAGCTCATCTGCTACAGTCATAATTAACAGGTTTACCCAGCACATGTGCTTGTAGGCGATAATAGACTGCCCCGGTGAATTAGTTGGGGCGCATAAGCTGGGCCGGACAATCATAAAAAAGGTATACATACATACATACATTTTTCCATAGAAAGGAGGATAAATTCTTTACACCAATAGGCAACAATCGTGAAACTGGAAAACCGGAAATTCCAAATAGACAACTTCAAACATGACACTATCCAATAAAACTGCAGCACGAGCAATGTACAAACTAGTAATAAAAGCTAAAAATTGGACATATTACAATATCATCAAATCATCAACTAAAGACCAAGAAGAGTAACAAATTTTATTCATTGATTTCTAAGTTGGGCTCAGTAATATGGATCCTCTATATCCACTCCGCTTTGTTAGGTTTAAAGCATAAAAAAATATAAAATATCTAATAAATTCTTAGGGATAAATTTCTCATAGTATATAATCCGACAGAAAAACCTGGGACTTGGTAGCTTGATAATGGCGCAAAATTCTCCGTTGAAGCTCTTCAACGAAAGGAGAAACAGAGGGATCCCTAGCGTTGAGCAAGAGGACCTCCTGGCCCGTAATAATAGCCTTGATATGCTCCAAATTGATGACGATAGCCCGTTCACGGCCCAATACAGTAGACGGATACGATAGAAGAGGGTCCAATATGCGAAGATCACGGGCCGGAAGTCCAGTTCGGCGCATAATAGCATGTTTTCCGACTTCCACAACTTGAGTCTGCCCAGTTGAATCCAATAGAAGCCATGACCGTATTCCCGTCCCCTTCTTTCGCAACCCAGGGCCGACGTTTATGCCGCCGGGGATGGCGGTGTTTGGTCGGAGTATATCGGCGGCGTCATCTTCCGGCGACGGAACCGTGAACTTCGGCGGCGGAGTGATCCCTCTCATTATTTTCGTCGAATCTTCGAAAAGAAAAATATCCTCTTAATAAGTGATCCTCAAGGAATCTGTGTTGTGGCCACTTTTGTTCTGTTTTATTGTTTCGTCCTCTGCATTTTGACCTTCTTCTTTTTTTAAATGTTTTTGTGGTGTATTACAAATTATTTTTTTATTTTGTGATTCTATTTTTTTTATATATATGGGAAACTTGTTTTTAAACATAAAAAGCTAAGGGATTTTTTTCATCCTATACCATATAGGAAACCTTATTACAAAAAATGTTCATGGTTTGCAATTTACCCGACTTGTTAACAGATTTTCTACAAAAAAAAATACCATTCATTAAATACCGAATAATAGGAGATGTATTCTTCCTATTTAGGCGCGCTATAATTATGGAAGTAAATATTCTTCCACATATTTCATTAAATAAGGAATCATTGTAGTAGTAGAATTCCTTATTTAGGTGCGCTAATATTGGGGAATTAAAAATTCTTTCAGATATTTTCAAACGCAAATCACGATGTATTAATTTTCGTCTCTTTCTATTCAAATTGTACGACTTTGTTTTTGCGATATACTCTGTTTCAGCATTTTTTTATCATTTCACAAATCAAAAACGACTAAAATTTCTACAAATCTTCTGCAAAAAACGCAATTATGTCGAAAATCTCAATTAAGCTACAATCGAATGGGAATTGGGATATTAAAATTCAATGTACCCAGTTTGTAGATATTTTGTAGATAAATTGTAGATTATTTGTATTCTGATTGTAGATGCTTTGTTTTCTGTTTTCACAAATCAAAAATGACTAAACCTTCTACAAATCTTCTGCAAAAAATACAATTATGTCAAAAATCCCAATTATGCTACAATTGAAATGGGAATTGGGACGCGGAGAAAGACTATGCCTCTTATCTTCACTTGCATGAGCAACTTTTCCATTTTTTTCTTGTGAATGTGGTGATAATACACCCAAATCTTCACTTCCCTTGACTTGTCACACAACCAATTTTCAGGAGAACTTCCTGATTGTTGGACTTGTCCCACAGAGTATTTTTTTTACCAAAGGAAACTTGTTCACTCTTAACAGTGTTTGACAACACAAAGACCGAGATGAATGAAGCTAATGCCATGTCATTTGTACGTTCAGCCTTGTCTACAGGAATCAACATTGTTTGAGTAAAACGTGGGTTAGGGTGAGGGTGAGGGTTTGTGAGAGAGAAACGTGGGAGGAGTGGGATATACAGTACCTTTAATTAAGGAGGAATACATGCTGCATTAATTATACCGTTAAAATACTTGATGGTATAAAATTGGTAATTAGGTATACTAAATGTAATTAAATCAAACCTTAAACATTGAAGGTAATAAGGTTTCCTATATGGTACATGAATGTAAAAATTCCTTTTTTATACATAGGAGATTTTAAAAGGATACTTTATTAATTTCAGCGTTGCAAAATAGTTCTAATTTTCCTTTTTTTTCCCTTTCAAGTGATAATGATATAGTTCTAATTTTCTTTTTTCATGATATAATTAGAGTTAGGCCATTTTCTTAATTTCAAATTTGTAAATGGGCATGATATACAAATAGCACTATTGTAGAAACTGTGTTAAAACAGAAATTAGAAAACTGTTAGAAGAAATAGAAAATCTATAAACGATAAGAAATATTCCGAGTCCACAATTTCCTTTTGCGTCCTTAAGGAATTTTAACCCCCTCACAAGTTGCCAAGGTAATGGATTAAATCCTCCCAGGATGAAACGGAATAAACCTTCCTGCAACAATGGCAATACAAACTGCAGGATACCAACGAACTCAAACAACGGAACAAAAAATACGAATTTGAGAGAGAGACTGCGAAGTAGAATGCAGTATTTTTCCAGAAGGAAATTCTCGATTTTTCAGTGAGTGAAAAGGAAGCCATGCCTCGAAATTTATAGGCAATTATCGAAAGAGGTATGATGTCTGTTCAGGAAGAGGTGTATGTTCAAAAGGGAAAGGCAGCTTCAGCGTTTTGTATTCCAGTTAACTCCGTTAATGAACTGACTTACATTTAATTAATTATTAAATAATTAATTAAATAAATTTTGTCCAAAAAATAATCTTATCGATCGATCAATTTCTAAATCCAAATCCAAATCCGAAGCTGAAGCCGAATCCGAAGCCGAAGCCGAGCGATGACGACGACGCGAGGGTTCATTCTCTTCAACTCCTTTTAAGAGCTCTAAGAAGTGATCCTATATTTATACACACAAGTGTAGTTGTCTTTCACCAATGTGGTACAAAGTTCATGACAAAGCTCACTTGATTCCAATTTTTATTTCCCACCATTTTCCAATTCACACTCTTAGTCTTTAAAGCCCAATGGCTTAAAGTCCAGCAATCCCCCACATGAATGGGAATGGCTGTAACAAGAATGATCATAGATGAAAGCTGTGTGATTTGCAAGTAAGGATTAATTGCATATGGATAAGTAGGTTTCCCTTTGAACTTTCCGTAGTGAACATATGTCGGATATACTCGGTCAATCGGTAGATTTGATATCTTTGAACCGTTGAACTTTAGTGTATACCTAGACAACCATATGTCACACAACCAACCCTTAACCGTCTTTTGGTTCTCATTGTTGTGTTCGTTTCAGCCATGAACACCGCCTGGTTTCATAAGTGCGTAGAGAATTGGCCTTACAGAATTCTCATTGAAGCGGCTTCCACTTCACACTTACATAGGTGATTCCTAAACGTGTAATCCTTTAGATCGATACCACATCAAACATAGGTAATCATTAAAGAACGTGTAAAGTTCTATCCTTGTTACTGAACATTGTCTTCATCACGAGAAGGGGCCAAAGATTTTACTTTGACAATGTTGAACCGGTCAATCATAACTTTGTTTAAGCTCCTTGAACCTAGATCTCGGAATATCCAAAATTCTAGGTAGAGTGTCCGCCATGATGACTTGTCATCGGCCATAGTCCCATTCCCTTAGATGATTTCTCAACTCCCTCTCTAGTTAGGACTTTTGTAAGCGGATCCGCCACATTATCCTTTGATCTTACATAATCAATAGTGATAATTCCACTAGAAAGTAGTTGTCTAACGGTTTTATGTCTTCGTCGTATATGACGAGACTTTCCGTTATACATAACGCTCCCTGCCCGTCTTATTGCAGCCTCAGTATCGCAATGTATGCATATAGGAGCCAAAGGTTTTGGCCAGAACGAAATGTCTTCTAAGAAATTTCGAAGCCATTCAGCTTCTTCACCGGCCTTATCCAAAGCTATAAACTCTGATTCCATTGTAGAGCGAGCGATGCACGTCTGTTTGGAAGACTTCCAAGATACTGCTCCACTGCCAACAGTAAAAACATATCCACTTGTGGACTTTGTTTCTGTTGAGCCGGTTATCCAATTTGCATCACTATATCCTTCGATAACCGCAGGATATTTATTGTAGTGCAAAGCGTAATCTTGGGTATATTCCAAATATCCCATAACTCGTTTCATTGCCACCCGGTGATGTTTGTTGGGATTATTTGTGAATCGACTAAGTTTACTTATTGCACAAGCTATATCAGGACGTGTACAGTTCATGATATACATTAAGCTTCCCAATACACGAGCATAATCCAATTGAGACGTGCTTTCACCTTTATTCTTTACAAGATAATGGTTTAAGTCAATTGGAGTTTTTGCACTTCTAAATTCCAAGTGTTTGAATTTTTCAAGTACCATTTTCACGTAATGTGATTGAGACAAATCCAGACCCTGAGGAGTCCTCTGGATTTTAATTCCTAGAATTACATCGCTCACTCCTAAGTCTTTCATATCAAACTTACTAGCAAGCATTCGCTTAGTAGCTTGAATGTCGGCAGTGTCTTTGCTCATTATTAACATATCATCAACATATAAGCAAACAATGACAATATGATTTGGAACGTTCTTAATGTAAACACATTTATCACATTCATTAATCTTAAAGCCATTTGACAACATTGTTTGGTCAAATTTCGCATGCCATTGCTTGGGTGCTTGTTTTAGTCCATAAAGGGACTTAACAAGTCGGCACACCTTCTTTTCTTTTCCCGGAACCACAAACCCTTCAGGTTAGTTCATGTAAATTTCTTCCTCCAGATCACCATTTAAGAAGGTTGTTTTTACATCCATTTGATGGATTTGAAGACTATACAAGGCGGCTAACGCTATTAGCATCCGAATGGATGTAATTCTTGTTACCGGCGAGTATGTGTCAAAATAGTCAAGACCTTCTCGTTGTCTAAATCCTTTGACAACAAGTCTTGCCTTGTATTTGTCAATAGTATCATCGTCTTTCATTTTCTTCTTGAAAATCTATTTAGAACCCAAAGTTTTGTTACCTGGATGAAGATCAACCAATTCCCAAGTGTGGTTGCTCAATATGGATTCTATTTTAGTATTGACAACCTCTTTCCAATATTGTTCTTCTGAGGAAGACATTGCTTCCTTGAAGGTTCGAGGCTCATTTTCTAGCAGAAAAGTCAGAAAATCTGGACCGAATGAAGTAGATGACGTTTACTTCTTCTCGTATTTTCCTCATTAGGCATACCATCTGTTGTTTCCTCCCGAGATCGTTTTGACTTTTGGTAGGACAATTCACTTTCCTTTTTATACGGATAAATAGTTTCAAAGAATTCAACATTATCTGATTCTATTACCGTATTAACGTGGATCTCAGGATTTTCTGATTTGTGAACCAGAAAACGATATGCCTTACTATTGGTTACATATCCAATAAATACACAATCAACCGTTTTTTATCCTATCTCACCCTTTTAGGCTTAGGAACCTGTACTTTAGCTAAACACTCCCACACTTTGAAGTGTTTCAAGCTGGGTTTCCTTCCTTTCCACTTTTCATACGCGATGGACTGTGTTTTACTATGGGGTACACGGTTGATTATTCGGTTTGCTGTAAGTATAGCTCCCCCCCCCCCCCC